>JACVVK020000015.1:1475000-1552500 GCA_018292915.2 Batillaria attramentaria | reverse complement strand
AAGCCATTCGGTTAAGTATCTTCGAAGAAACGGGCCCGGACACAATTCACACACGCACACACACACGCACACACATCCGCACAGACGGCACTCACTGAGGAGGAGAACTGCGTTCGGAACACCATACGCGTCAGCATCGATGACGCAAGTTTTCTTACGTCATTGTCAGAGTTACACTTGCATAATCGTCTCTGCGGGAGATCGGCAGTGACGTGCGTTTGTACCACAGATGCTTGCCTATGAACGTGGAAATTTTAGCCCGTCCTATTATGTTGTTTCCATTACTATGGAAACAACATAAAAAACACCCAAAATACAGCCAAAACAAGACAAGGAAACAACAACCAAAAAAAACCCAAAAAAACCCCAAACCAAACCAGACAACAACAACAACAACAAACCAAAACAAAATAACAACAGCAACAACAAAAGAACAGTAAGAAGAGAACAGACTGAGATAAGAAAAATGAGATAACACAATACAGAATACTGTTCTGATTGCAAACATGAACTCTTCTGCTCGGTCAGTCAAATAATACATTAAAAAAGCTTCGACAGACGTCAGTGTTTGTGCAACACATACCGAAAGACGACGATTTCAACAACATCCGATCCAGAACTGTTCACAAAATTAAGTCTAAACACATTTCACCGTCTGTAATGTGCCTAACATCACTCCTGATTCCTTTGTCCACCATTTGTGGTTTCTTTGTGATTTCCAACCCTGTAAAGAGAGAGAGAGAGAGAGAGGTGGAGGTGAGTGAATGGGTGGGTGGGAACTTAACACCCTTTTCCACCACGTAAGGATGATATCAAAGATGGGGCAACGAGGAAAAAGGCCAGCACAAATATTTGGCCCAAGCTGGGATTCGAACTCACGACCCGTGTGTGTGTGTGTGTGTGTGTGTGTGTGTGTGTGTGTGTGTGTGTGTGTGTGTGTGTGTGTGTGTGTGTGTGAGAGAGTTAATTTAGGAACGGTAGAAGTTGTTGATTACACACTGTCACTCTTCGATCTTACCGTTGGATACTAAGAGAGAGAGAGAGAGGGGAGGGGACTCTGGGCTGACAGAAAAAGAGACAAATAAAAGTGGAGAAAAAATCACGCTCCGCTGCGATTTTTGGTGCTGCTGCAAGGAAATCTCATGTTCCAAAACGTGACTCAAAAATTTCCCTGGGCTATGTTTCCAAAAAGGTTTGACGGGAGGGGAGGGGGAGATTTCAAGAGTTGGGGTGGGGGTGGGGCTGGGGAGAGATCGGAACAAGGGCAAAAAAGGAGAGGGGAGGGAAGAGGGAGGCGGAAGACAAAGGGGAGGAGGAGGGGACAGCTACGGAGTTTTTGCCTGCAAGGGATCGGCTCCAGCCTCACGCTGACTTGATGATCGCTAATTAGCGAAAATAAGAGGAATTTGTCATCGCCGTTGTTCATCAGCATCTGTCAGTTCCGTTTGGAGTCGACGACAGCGAAGCGGACAAGACAAACACAAGGAAAAGATGAAGAAAGGAGAGAGAGAGAGAAAAAAAAGACGCGGCTACTTGGGTGATGTGAGGACGAAAGAAGAGGAAGCAGTGGGTGGATGGGGGATGAAAGAAGGAGTGAGGGGGCTGAGAAGGGTACAAGAGGGATGGACAGAAGAAGAGAAAAGGGGTGGGTAGGGAGGAGGGGGTGGTTGGTGGTGGTGATGGTGGTGGTGGCTTGAAGGGTGGGGATGGGGGGGGGGGTCAGTCAGTTCAGGAGGTCAACGCCACATCTGGGGGGATGGCTTTAGGTGCGTGTGTTTTTATAATGACGTGAGAACAGAGTAATTGGCGATTTTATGACTGGTTGGCATTGTGGGTGGGTGGGTGGGAGTTTAACGACGGTCCTGTCCCACCACGTACGGGTTGTTGTTGTTGTCGTTCGTCTCTTGGTCACACTGGAAGTTCAGTTCTGAGCATGAAGTCTGCTGTCCTCTCCAGCTCCCGCTGAGGGCCGTACAGTTTGGTGTATAGAGGCGTTTCCGATGGCCACGTCGTCATCCTTAGCTGTTGGTATAGTGGGCAGTCCTGGATGATGTGTTGTCCGGTCTGCTCGGCATGGCCACATGGGCAGACGGGGAGTTGTACTACAAAGCCTGGCGGCCAGTCAGTTTCAGTTTGTGGTACAGGTGCTTTTTCAGTCTGTTGTGTTCACTGCGGAGTCCGCTGTACACTACCACTTGGGCCCGACGTGGAAGATGTAAAATGTACCACGTAAGGGTGATATCAAAGTCTCTTCAACGAGAAAAAGGCCATCACAAATATCTGGCCCCAGCTGGGATTCGCACTCACGACTCAGTCAGACAATCAAAGTCAAACGCTCTACCATTTGGCCCGCATCCCGGTTCCCGAGTTTGAATTCTGACTTTCTTGAAAATCAGCCTGGTGATGAAAGGTGTCCATGTATGTGTTTGTGTAATCACACAAGTTTATGACACAGTAGTCAGAATCGTCAATAAAAAGAAATTCACTTTCACCTTTCGATAAGTTAATTCGATCAGTCTACACAAGGCCAGTAACAATGAAAACAACAACGGAGAAAAACAAAAAGCGGAACAAGTAGAAGGAGAAGGAGGAGAAGAAGAAGGACAAGTAGAAAGAGAAGAAAAAGAAGGACTGAGAAGAAGAAGAAAGAGAAGAAGGAGAAATAGAAGGAGAAGAACAAGAACAAGAAGGAGAAGAAGAAGGGTGGGTGGGGTGGGTGTTTGGGGGTTTAACGTCCTTTTCCACCACATAGGGTGATATCAAAGACGGGGCAACGATGAAAAAGCCAGCACAAATATTTGGCCCCAGCCGGGATCGAACTCACGACCCGAGCATTAGAAGTCCAACGCTCTACCATTCGACCACCCCGGCTCCCCGAGAAGAAGAAGGAGAACACTGAAGAACAAGAAGAAGACGAAGAACAAGAAGAAGACGAAGAAAGGGGGATGAAGAAGAAAGTGCAAATTACTGTCTTCCAGACTGAATCGCACACATGATCTTTGACAGTCTACTGATCTGCCATACCAGTCTGAGTTGTCCCTGGTCCCCTGCCGGTGACCAGATATTAGTGACAAAAGAGGTTTTCCTCCCTCTCTCTCTCTCTCTCTCTCTCGCCCGGCAAAAGCCCGACATCTCTCCGAGCTCCAATGAAAAGCTCCTCCATTTCCTGGTGATCATTTCCCGCCAGATCAGCACATTTCCCGTCATCCGATTATCACACCCTCCCCTCTCATTTTAGCTCTCAATATAGGCACCGTAGGAAGAATAACCCGTTCACCTCTAATGTCCCCCACATTAAGGTCTTCTTGGAAAAGACCACCCACGGTCGGTAATTCTAGTTGTTGGGGGGGGGGGGGGTCAGATTCTGTCCCTTGAGACTAGAATCACTGACGAAGACGACGTGAAAAGTGCATTATTTCAACTACAATCATCCACCGTCATGACAGAAAATGAAGGATGGGACTTTCTCTCAAGGGAGAGTTCCGACATCTCAAGGGAGTGAACCGATCGTAAAACTGGCCCCGAGCCGTAATGACCGACCGTGTAACAATGAACAGCAAACACAACAGTAACGAGCACCCGTGTCAGTACTAAGGGCAAATTAAGACTTCTCTCCCTCTGGTGCCCGAGAAATTGAGAGTTGCCTCCCCTCTCGACATCTCGAGGAGGGGGGGGGGGTGAGGGGGGATGATGGAGGGGGGTAGTGAACGTGGATGGCTGAGAGGTACTTGAGTTCGGGAGAACAAGACCTCGACTGCAAACAAGAACGACTGAACAACCGCCATCCATCAACAAGGCATGCGCAGCTATATGGGTGCACGCAGGACAGAAGCCAAGAAATTGTCAGTTAGTACTCGCGAAACCTCGTCAGCGCCCCAAAGCCAAGAGAGAGAGAGAGAGAGAGGGGGTGGGGGGCAGGGTGTCTTGATTGTAATTAGCCTCAAATATGGCGACCCGGTCAGGCTTCTTCACGCTGCATTGATGGTCAGTGATAGGGTCCCTAATGGCGCAGTGGATACCTCGCCCTGGCCCACGACTGAGGTCCACCTGCTATTTCAAGTTACTGATGCCGGCAACTGCGCACGAACGCCATCTGGTCAGTAGGTCAGCTGAGACTGTTAGACGATGACCACTGGTGGTTAGGAGGTCCACTGAGATTGTAAGACAAACTGGTGGCCTTGGTAGTAATGCCTGGTCCATCTCACTCACTCACTCAATCAATCACTCAGTCCAATCAATCAATCAATCAATCAAATTGAAATAATCTAAACAGACAACAAACTTGGACCGACTTTTAGTCGAAAGGAAGTGTATCAATATTTATTTCAAACATTCTTCTCAACGAGGGAACAGCTCTTTCGAGCGTAACACACACAATCATGTTCTTACACACACACACACACACACACGCACCCCGACGCACCGAAGAAACCTGGAAATTTACAGCCCCGGCAGGAAATGTGTGTCGCGATGTGTGACCTCTGTAATCATAGCCGTTGAAACCATGCTGGGTACACCCTCGCATTTTGGGCACAATGCTATCACCAGTTCCATAACAAGCGTACCTTTTTTTCTTTTTTTTTTCTTTTTGGTTCCATAGCGCAGAGGGATGCATACGGAAGATGCTCGCGCTATCTGATTTAAAGCTTGTGTGAAATGGCGCACTGTTAACACTCGGCGAGATTTAGGCCGGCCGTGTGATAAGATAATTTGCTGTGTCTTACCACGAGGTGTTAAGGCTTAATTTGTGGCGGGATTGTTGCTTGTTTAAAACGCTGCCACGTGTGTTTAATTTGAGGCAGAGGGTAGTGGGAGGAAGGAATCATTGTAAGTGGGCGGGGTTGTCTGGTGTGGGCGGTGAAGCAAAGGTTAAAAAAAAAAAACAACCAAGTGCTGATAGTCTTAAACCAGAGACAGTGTGGGAAAGAGATGAATATGAGAACACACACACACACCGTGCACACACACACACACACACACACACACATCAGTTGAGAGGAATTTCCCACTGCGGAAGGTACCCATTAAGACATCACCTCCCCACCCCCATACCCCCCACTCGCACCCCCTACGACGCGTCCAACCCCGTCCACACACACACACACACACACGTGCCCTCTTCCCATCGCCTCCCTCCCCTCTACTTCTCCCTCTCCCTGTCCTGGGTCATTGAAGGTTTTAAAACAATCCCCCGGTTATGATTTTCAGACAGACTCTCCTCACGAACTCCAAACAAAAGCCCCAGACACCTCTTCCCCCCGCTAACAACACAACACCACCACCAGAACCCAGACCCCAGAACAAACCACACAAGAGGCGAAGGAGCGACGCACTGGACGGGTAAAACAAAAGGAACCTGTCCTCTTCAGGCGTTGCTGAGTCACTCCGTCCCCACTACTACCCTCAAGCGCTACAGCTGATCGTGAAGACAACGAGTCTGGCGATGACCCTCCTCGAGAAGCCGGCGGCAGCCTTATCAGGACAGCCTGACTCAGATTTCAACTCAAGGCACCGTGAGTACACACACGGCGAGGAGACGGGGGGCCGCGGGGCGTCCGAGCGAAGTCCGAGACAATAGCAGGGTTGAATTCTGAACCTGTGTCGAATTTTCAAATAATCTTAAAGCTCTTTGACAGGCTGTTTCAGGGGAGACGTGTGGTCTATACCGGCGACCGGTCACTGGGTGCACGGAAGTCCCCGACGGCACCCGCCGGATGTGCATGATGAGTAGGGGATGGTTTTGCTGTATCGCTCCCTAGGGTGTGAGCGAGTACTGACAGTGACAGTGTGACTCTCCATCAGTTCAGCTGTCCCGACTCCCCATGAGTAAGTCACGTGGATGTGTGGGTGTTTTGAGGTATTACGCATTTTGCCCACAGAAAGAGTTCCAAAGAGGGAAGCACTGCCCCCCTCCCCCCCCCCCACACACACACACACAAACAAAAAACAAACGACAGCAAAACAGCAACAACAATAACAAAAACACAACAAACAAACAAACAAACAAACAAAACAAACAAAAACCAACAACAACAACAACAACAACAAAACACCCCAAAAAACAAAGCAACACAACAACAAGAAATATAAAACAACACGAACAACAACAACAAACCCCAAATACAAGTTTTTGGTTTGCAGTTTGCGGAATTAGAACTCTGATTCAAAGCTTGGAAAGTCCAGCGCTCCATCAGCACAACAATACAGGCTCCTCTCTCCCCAGAGAGAATAGAAGAAGACAGACAGGCAGACACACAGACAGACGGACAGACAGTTAAAAAGCCTAGAAGCCATTCAACCTTAATGACACGCTGTCTGCGACACCGGTTGTACCAAGACGGTTATGTCACCCGACGAAGCATGAGAATCTGCTTCCGGTTGAAACAGAGGCCTGTCGACTCTGACCTGTGCAAGGAAGTCGTCACTGGCTTGTGTGGGGTTTTGTAGCGAAAAGATGAAGTTCAACGACGCGAAAACGTGACAAAGAAGTGTCAGATATCGTTTAAAGAACAGTGGTTAGCGAGGCCTGATACAAGATGATATTACCCGACTGTCTGTCGTCACACAGGATAATATTTGTCGTCTTTTGCCTGTGTGAGGGTTGATGGGTGCTTGAGGGTTTAACGTCCTTTTCCACCACATATGGGTGATACCAAAGATTGGGCAACGAGAAAAAAAGCCGGAACAAAATTAATATTTGGCTGCTGTCAGTTTTGTCAGGGTAAGATGGTTTGCTTGGCTAGTCGTAGTTGGGTGTTCTGGATATGTCCCTACAAATATTTATCCAGTTTTTATTTCTGTCTTATGTCTACAGTGTCAAGAGTTTCTTTTGAAGTTGTTTTCCAGTCACAGTGATGCTTTGTTCTTACAGCAGGCCGAAGGACACAAATACACAGGGCCTTATATATAGGCATATAGGCATTTGCCCATATATTCCCCATTAGCCTCAGGCATCATAGTCACCCCTAAAAATGTTTCAATCTAGAAACAATTACTACCATGAACAGACCATTTGGAGGCACGCACCTGACAGGAGTTTAAAAAATTTTGAATGTCCTTTCCGCTCAGACCTCACTGGAGTAATGCACGCCTACTTTCTCTTTAGGCCAGAGAGCCAGTTCACACAAATCCGCTTGCTTCACTTGTACTTGACCTCTGTGCAAAAAGTCCTAGCTTCACTGGCAGCTTGCCTTTTTTTTGCGACCCCCTGGCACGCACCTTGACCTACATAACACAAAAATCACGAAAATCACGCTTTTTCATGACATCAAAAAATCACTACAGACTAGCACTCTCGCCAAACAGGGTACCTCAAATAAACACCAAACATGGCCCCACGGTCAGTTTGTGTCCTGGCGCCAGCAGTACGTTTACGGGGGTTTCAAGAAGAATTGGCGTTTTAATAAAAAGGTGAAGGTGTGTCTGTATGTTGTTTCTATTGTTGTGTGGGGTTCTGTTGTGTTTGTTTGTTTGTTGTTGCGTTTGGTTCCGTTGTGTTGGTTTCCGTTGTTTCTTTTGTCTGTTTGTTATTTAGGTGATTGTTTGTTTGCTTGCTTGTTTTGGTTAGTTGATTTGTATGTTTGTCGGTTCGTTGGTTTGTGTTTCTTCTTATTCTGGAAAGTTAGGGCTTGAGAGCTCGTCAGTTTAAATGTAGCTATTGCCACAGGCCTTTCTTAATAAAGCGCTACTCTCCTCGTGAGTTAGGGCACATTCTGAGATTCGAACCTTTCAGACCGTTGATACGTGACACCACCCGAGAGTGTGCATGCCGTACGCGCATGCCCTCTCGGTCGCTTGCACACGTCCTTGTCAACCCCGTCGACCTCCCAATTGTCATGCGTCGCGCATATCAAATACGAAGATTAAAATGGAGATCCCTCCACAATTTGCCCAGACTGCAGTCCCAGCTGGTCCTAACACAGACACCCCACCACCACCACCACCACCACCACCCTCCTTCTTCCCTTCTCCCCTCCCTTCACCCACCCCCTCACTCCAGCCACCAAACCCTCATCATGCATTACTGGCTGTTCCTCCGAGTGTGACAGAGTGGGGGGGAAAATGTCACAAGAGTGCCGCCATTTCCCACGCGCTGTCTTTGACACCGGCAGCCTTTTAAACGGCGCCGCGTGTATAGAACGGCAAGTTTAATTAAAGCCGCGAGACGCTCAGTGCAGACATGCAAATTCTTGGACACGAGGTTAACAAAGAAATGAAAATGTAATGGCTGAAGGTCGGAATTCTCTCCCTAAAACTTTTGTACTGTGCTACGCACGGTTGTCGGTAGCAATTAAAAGGACAATGCTAAACGAAAAGAATGATTTTTTTTCCTTTCGAATAATTAACTCATTTCCTACCGAGTACGTTTGGGGTTGTGCACCAATGGCCTCACACACACACACACACACACACACACGCACACACGCACGCACGCACGCACGCACGCACATCATAATTAATTTATGTCTGCATGGATTTAAATTTGGCTCATTGGAAGTGTCACACTTTGATTATACACGTGTTTACTGTTTACTGCAGTAAAAGCCGTCCGCAATGAACCGTGAATCTTGCCTAATTTTCTCATACAGGGCCAAAACCGAAAAAGTGTCAAAAACGTGGAATACTCGAGCGCGGTACGCGAAATGGTATGCTCAGTCAGATGTACTTGGTCGCCGTCATGTACATGTATGTATGATTCATGTACTCGTTCCAAAAAGTCTAGGACCATTTACCACCTTGCAATACCGGGTGTAAACTTGTTCAGATCAAGTTCAACTTCAAAGTTGTATCGAAAAGAAGACTGTGTGCTACGTCCATTCACATACGGGTGACATCAAAGTCAGGGCAACGAGGAAAAAACAAAACAAAACAAAACAAAACCCACAAATATTTTGTCTCAGCTTGGTCGTGCACTTTAGGGACACCGCGACAAAATCTGAAGGATTCAGCGGGGTGGGTGGGTGGTTTGGGGGTTTAACGTCCTTTTCCACCAAGTATGGGTGATATCAAAGACGGGACAAAGAGAAAAGGGCCAGCACAAATATTTGGCCCCATCCGGGATTCGAACTCACGACCCGAACATTGAAAGTCCAACGCTCTACCATTCGAATGATTTAGCGAAAATGCAACAACTACGATCAAATGTACACCTCAGAACAATTCACCAGAGCAAGTTTGGCAAAAGGGTGATATGCGTGTCAGTAGAAGACCGAGTCTTTGGTTTTGGATATTGCTCACTGGTTTGTCGTAAGTAGGCACGAAGACACAGGGGGAGCAGGGATAGCCGAATGGTAGAGTGAACTCCCAATGCTCGGGTCGTGAGTGCGATACCCGGCTGGGGCCAAATATTTGTGCTGGCCATTTTCTCGTCTTTGATATCACCCATGCATGGTGGACAAGGACGTTAAACTCCCAAACACCCACCCACCCCACTCCATGGAGACACAATGAGGCCTTCCACCACCAAGGCGTTTTAGTTATTGATTTATGCGTGATTTTGCAAGTGGCCCTTGGCTTCATTTGAAGATCGTATCTTAAAATACACTTTGTAGCGCTGAAATTCTGTGGTCTCCAGCAAAACTGAATGATAAAATAACATTGTCTGACTTTAACCAGATACGCAGGGGAACCATCATTACCAAGGCTCGAAGAATATTAATTTTGTGGTTCGTTTCAGAGCCACAAAATAACACAGAAGCTTGATTTGCAAAGCAATAAATTTGTCTCCAAGGACTTCGAAAGCCGGAGCAGCGAAATCAAAGTTAATTTCCGGCCAAATTATAGGAGACTTTACGGCCGCCATCACGACTTCTGCGACGTTTGACTGCAGCGCCATTAGAGTAGTCCCCCCTTCCTTTTCTCTCTCTACTGCAGGAAACCAGAAAAACTAATCAAGCTATTTACGACGGTCCCTGGTTCCTCGTGGTGATGTGAACTTGTCAGCAGTGACAGTAATCAAGACTGCTGATGTTCCCCAAGAGAAAAGCAAGGAGCGAGACACCATTTCAGTCGACACAACGCGAGAACTGAGACTCAGTCGTCAGCATTGTTTCCAGCTGTGTGACAGAGCACAGATTTCCTAAAGGAGCTGCTCGGTTAGCCAGTTGTGTTTTGGATACTCTCTCTCTCTCTCTCTCATTGAATCAGTTTAAATGTGTAAATAGTTTCTACATTTTTCCCCCTATATTCCTGTAGCTCATAGATTTTTCTTCCTTTGCTCATATTCTATATTCCTGCAGCTTAAATATTTTTCTTCCTTTGCTCATATTCTCGTGTGTGTGTGTGTGTGTGTGTGTGTGTGTGTGTGTGGTTTCATTGAGTTCAAATGTGTAACTTGTTTCTATATTTTCCCCCTGTATTCCTGTAGCTTATAGATTGTTCTTCCCTTGCTCATATTCTCGTAGTCTAGCAACGGCAAGTTCGAACATGGCATTTCTGCCGAAACGTTTACCGTTGGAAAATAAAGATTATTGTCACTGTTCTCTCTCTCTCTCTCTCATGATCAAAATGGGTGGCTGTACTCAGAAGGATGCCAGCTGGTAAATAGGTACGTGTATATCGGACGTAGATCTGCTCTGTTGTTCTTGTTGTTGTTGTTGTTGTTGTTGTCGTTGTTGATGTTGGAACCCCATTCCTTTCTTATTACAAAAATAATCAAAACGTCCTTTCTTAAGGTTATTAAGCAACAACAAAATACAACACCCAAACCGGCCTTTGTCAATACTGGCAAAAGTGGTAACTAAAACGAATCCTGCGGCTGTATCGTCTGCACTATAGACACTACAGACGCCTGACCCCAAAACCAGTTTACCAGAAACCACAAACTTTCCCCTACTAGCAAACACGCTATCAGAGTCCCATCGTTCAAAATTTCACAGACAGTTTAACACGACCATACCTACCCATCGTACATCAAGAATGTCAACACCCCTCTCTCCCTTCCCGGCCTCCCCCTCGTTCCTTCGTTATGATAAAAGTTGTCAACAGTCAGTTCCACAATAGCAATAAAGCAGAGGCTGCTGACAGAACGACACGGCTAACGGCAGCGGAGCTCCGGCACCTGCAGAATGGACAGTCGCGTCGACGGAGCAAGACAAATGCCTTGTCAGATGTTGTCAAAAATTCCCTCCAATCTCTGGCTTCAACCCCAGGGATCCTCCCTTACCCCCCTCCCTCCCAATACCCCCACCTTCGTCCCGCCTCACGTAGCCGCAGTAAGAAGGAGGCCATTGAAAGATAGTACATCCATAAATAGTGTAGTACCAAAGGTGGTGACATGACCTGCCCCCTCCAGCTCACCCCCCCCCCCCTCCCACTCCTACGTCCCCCACCAGTATAACCCTCAGCCACCTTGCCCCAGCCTCCACCTCTACCCCGTCTTTGGCACAACAAAGAAGTCTTCTGTTGAGGTCTTTGGTGCGGCCTGTATGCACCTTCATGGCTCACTTCCGTAAGTCTTTGTAATAGTCCTCCGTCGCCTGTGTGTGTGTGTGTGTGTGTGTGTGTGTGTGTGTGGAAAGTGGAATAAGACTTGTACATTTCGAAATCATTGTCTGTCTAGTGTGTTGTTAACGGGTGAATTTGTGAACTTTTTTCAAGCGTCATTGTACTCTTGCTGTGTTTTTATCTTGTCCTCCTGTAGTCTCCTATATTCACAGTATTAACGCCCCCTCTGATTTTCTGTATTCCTCCACGCCATAAAGAGTTACAGGAATAAACGTTTTTGACTCTGACTTTGTGTGTGTGTCTGTCTGCTTTTGTGTCTGTTTGTCTTTGTTTTTTTTCTGCACTGTATTTTCTTCAGTCCTAATATCAACTCCAAACCTACACATACAATACCACTCCCCTCCCCCGATTCTGCACTTGTTTTTCATTGTCTATTTTTGACAGAACACCTGGGGTCTCGGTGTATTATCAGAACCGTAGTCATGATAGTGTCTTGGCAGCCATCTATTAGTTCCCGAAACAGCTGCACAGCCTTGGCCGTGTTTTTTTTTTTTTTTTGTTTTTTTTTGTATTTTGTATTTTTATGTTTTTGCCTGGTTTATTTTTGTGATTGCCAAACTTGTTTCTGCCTGTGTTATTTTTGTTTTTTTGATCGTCAGTTTGGTCAGTAGTGACAGCTTTCCGTTCAGGTTTTGTTGTTGTTGTTGTTGTTGTTGCGTGTTAAAAGTATATTAAATTCTGAATCTTCTGATAACATTAAAACAAGGAATGAAAATGAACATCACTGGCAGTACACAAAAAGAGGCGGCGGTAGTGTGTGTGTGTGTGTGTGTGTGTGTGTGTGTGTGTGTGTGTGTGTGTGTGTGTGTGTGTGTGTGTGTGTGTGAGAGAGAGAGAGAGAGAGACAGAGAGAGAGAGAGGGGGGGGGGCGCAAGGAGAGGGGATGGGGTAAAGGGAGTGGGTGGAGGTCGCTGATAATGCAGAAGCGATAACAAAATGAGAGGTGTCGATAATGATGATGATGATGATGATGATGATTATGATGATACTTTACTACTCAGGGACTGAGATGTATGTTCGCAAGAACCTGTCTAACAATCGTCCGTGGCTAAATTACAAGAAATAAAAAGAAACAATAAGAAAATAAGAAAGTACACACACACACACACACACACACACACACACACACACACACACACACACACACACACACACACACACACCTTTACACTTCAAAATAACACGGGTGCGCAGTCAGAGTGTGTGTGTGTGTGGTGGTGGGGGGAGGCGCCGGGGGGGGGGGGGGGGTGGTAGCAAGTAAAGAGGATGGGGGGAGGGAGTGGATGGATGTTTTTGATATTGTATCAAGTGGCAGAACCGATAATCAAATACATTCTGCCAGCGGCATCATTCCTAACGCCCAAATTCTCAGGGTGTGAGATCACATGTATGTTTACTCTGCTTTGCGGAGTATGAATGGAAACAAAGGCGATCGAGATATTTTTGCCGACCAACTTGAAATCTGCACCCAGCGTAGGTCAATACGCACTGCATCACGACAATCTCGAAGGCTGTGAAAAGATGCTGTCAACCCTGGTAGACACAGAACATACCCTCCCCTCCCCTACACAGAGAGAGAGAGAGAGAGAGAGAGAGAGAGAGAGAGAGAGAGAGACGGTAGGTGGGTGGGTGTTTTGGGGGTTTAACTTCCTTTTCCACCACATACGGGTGATATCAAAGACGGGGCAACGATGAAAAAGCCAGCACAAATATTTGGCCCCAGCCGGGATACGAACTCACGACCCGAGCATTAGAAGTCCTACGCTCTACCATTCGACCACCCCGGCTCCCCCCGCCAACAATGAAAAGCTTGTAAACCAAAAGAGAAAAAAAAGGTATTACCCCAAACGACAATTGTGACAGCGCATTGGGAAACATGCCTAAAGTGTCAAAACATCATTCTTGAGTGATTCATTTTGTGGACAACTGCAAACTATCCTTCCACACGCAAACAACAACAACAACAACTTTGGAAATGTTCAGCCCACCAAATTTGAAAAATAAATGCAATTCTAAATTCCGAAATTTAAATAGCTGAGCTGACCCTTCGCACCACGTGATTGTAATGTGTTTATGTCCAGTGTGTGAGAGAATGCGTGTGATTCACGTGAGCGTGCGTGTTGGGTTCAGTTCGCGGCGCTTTGAGCCGATTCATGAAATTGGGCAAAGCGCCTGTACAATACTTATTATTATTATTATTATTATTAACAACAGTTTTAAGTGCAATAGATTTTTAGCTATAATTCTTTGAAGTTGGACGAATAGTGGTCAGTCCATGTACCCGGTGACCTTTTTCCTGGTGTAACTGAAAATAGCGGCCAGCGACTTTAGCCATGTTTTTCGCATACCCCATCACAATTTTGGGTCATAAAATGCAAACCTCAATCACGAAAATAACATAATACAAAATGTTGCGATAACCCCCCCCCCCAAAAAAAAAAAAAAAAAAAAACCCAAAAACCCAAATGACATTAAAAAAAACAAAAAAAACAAAACAATCACAACCGCACCAAAATAAAATAATGACCAAAAAAATCTGCAAACCAAAAGAAAATAATGCCAGCCCAAACGACAATTTCTTCTCTTGAAATTCACAAACCTCAATCACACCCACACCAAAAGAAAACTGTCACGGCAGACAAAACTTGATATTCCCTTTCTTGCCCAAACCGGCAGACCGTCAGACAGCACGGCACCGCCTGTCCAAAACTCAAAGACTCGGTTCCCGATATTCGACAGGACCGACAAAAAGGGCATTGTCCACGATTAATGCCCCTGGCGGATGATCCGGCAGTGATCGGCCCTTAATCTGCCATCCATCAGGTCGCTAACGAGGTCTGATTAAACAGCGTCACGGCCCACCTCGGCTCTTCCGTCTTCCTCCCGCCGCTCTCCAATGCCCTTTCGATTGTCTGGGGGGATAGCTTGGGTTTCTGTCGAACGCCGTCTGATTTATGCCAAGGTATTGAACATCGAGCTCCTAATTTGTTGCCCTCTTCGTGTTGGAGAGCTGATCAGGGCCGAGAACTCCAAAGGAGACTGCATGATGGATGATCTCCCTGTGGGTTTCGCTTTTCTGTTGGGGTCGAGGGTTTGCCGCCATGATATAAGCATTAGGGGTTGAGGGGTAAGTAGTTCTGCCGTCTGAGCACTTCTTAGAGGGCGGATGTGTTGGATGGCCCATTAGATCTAAGACCTAAAACTTCGATTTTTTTTTCCGTCCGACCCACTGCACACTAGCGCTTCAGTAATGGTCTCCCGTCACACTCAAGAAGGCCCCCAAACGCCTGTCAAATCCACACCGCTTAGGCCCTTTTTGCCACACGACGGTAACGGTGTATCGCAGAGGAATGTTATGGTCCATTAGTCTGCGATCACCATTGGCAAGGGAAACCCTCCATAGAGTTCGATGCGGGATGAGATATAAGGTAATATTACACCCACCAGCGCTTCTTACTGTACTTGTACACGATCCATCAAGAAACAACGATTTCAGGGTCATCTGCAGAGGAGTTCGCGGTCGTCCGTATCAGTCGATGTGAGTTTGCTTGGGCTGTCAGTTATGTGTGACACCAAAAACTGCTAAGATGCCAAGGTCAAGGACAGCAAACGGCCTATTTTCGTTTTATCGATTAGCGGGATGACAACGACAACAATTACAACAACAGCGATAACGACGACGACGAAGAAGAAACAGAAGCTCAAAAGCGGTTTTTGGAAATGAAAACGTGGAGTCCTCATCCCTTTAATAAGGATTTCTAGTGACATCGTTTATATCCATGTCCTAATGGTTTCAGTAACCATCACCCTCATCACCCTCCTAGCCGATCAGTTGCGAAGAATAAGAAGGAAGACAGAGAAGACGAAGAAGAAGACAAGAAGAACAACGAGAGAGAGAGAGAGAGAGAGAGAGAGAGAGAGAGAGAGAGAGAGAGAGAGAGTTAAAAATATTTAACATCTTATGAACAAATCTCTTCTCCTCTTAAAAGAAGGACCCTGTTTCAGGCATCACTCCCCCCCCCACCCCCCTCCCCCCGACACACACACACACACACACACACACACACACACACACACACACACACACACACACACACACACACACAAATAAATAAATAAATAAATAAATTGACAACAACAACAACAAAACAAAACAAACAAAAACCCCCAATTTTTTTTAAAAAACCTGATGATGAAATAAATGACAACTATTTTCAGATTTCCAGTGTGAAATAAAACGTTGATAAGTTATGTGTGAAAAGATTAAAGGCTGCTATATCACTGATAACACACCGGACATCCTGCGGTTATAGAGACAGGGGGAGTGTTATTAACAACACCTGCTGGATGGTTTTAAGTTGAGAGTAATATTTTATGTAGAAATTGGGCAGGTTGTATCCTAAGCGTATGCAGACGTTAGATTCTAACGTTATGTGATATGTTCCTTTGCGGAAGTTGGTGCGAATACACGAGCATGCGAAAAAAAAAATGCAAATAAACACATAAACAAACGGGCAAGCGTGCAAACAAACAAACAAACAAACAAACAAACGAACAACCGACAGATCTGTTTCAACCTGTCGAGTACAGATAAGCCCCTGGTGTGTCAGTGGTACTTTAACATTTATATTAGTTATTAAAACAATGTTATACTACATGTTGGCGTCAACAGTTGAGAAGGAGAATGCTCACCAGCTCACCACTCTCTCTCTCTCTCTCTCTCGTAATTTATGATCTGCCATCGCAAGGTTTGCTATAATGGATTTTTAACTGAGCATATTATAAGCTTATCTTGTTTATGATCAAAATCATGTCCCTCTATTTCCACCAAACGCAACGAAAGAAATCTCTTTAAACCAAAAGATGAGAAACAGCGGCAGCACTGACGCTACAACGAGAGGCCACTGATCCCATCAGTCATCATCACTGTCGCCGTCCGGACGCGGGTACGGTCGTCGGAACAGGGACAGCGTTACAGCAGCAACACGGTATAGCAGCAGCTACATGGATAGTGCCCTCACCATCACCACCAAAACTGACCACACCACCACTACGACTATTAACAAGTACCAGGGATACACTACTGCACATGATACCAGCCAGCCCAGCAAAGACGGAGAACACTCTTGATCTCCATGTTCTTTAAGTTCATTTCTCAGGACACAGAAGCGAGGTTGTGTAAGGAGTAGGGGTGGGGGGGGGGGGCTAGATGATTTGTGGATGTGGATGGTGATGGCGGTGTTGGTGGGGGGGGGGGGGGGGGTAGGCGGGGGGAAGGGGGGCTATTAACACAGTTATACTTTTCCAGCATGAAACAGCAGTGATGAAGGCACACCTTTAGCTGCCGTACTTGCACCTCACCAACTCTGTAAATTCATATCCCAAAAAGAACCCCATGCACGTGCTCAACAGGATCCTTCCCGTCATCCATCACGCCGGAACCCCTGCGGCGGGAGCCAGTCTGGGATGGTGTCTTCACCGGGAGCAGACCCTGGGTGGTAAGGGGTTCAAACCCAGTTTAACCTGACACGTCCTCGCAGATTTACGAGCATATTCATGGGAAGAAACGGCGGACTGATTAGCCAAACCCCAAACAAAACATTACTTCGCGAGCGCACCAGAAACCGATAGGTTTACTTATCTCGGAAGCTGGTGTCGTTGGGACCATAATTGCCAGTTGCGCCCCGGTAGCTCGACCAATCAAAAAGCCGCTAAAATGATATCACATACTGACGTGAGTGCAGGAGCGGCACTAACTGATGTTGATGAGCAATGAGCAATGTGATGAGCGTGCATGTTGGCTGAGTCTGAAAGTCACCGGTAGAAATGGTTTTAGCAGCTCTGAGTGCATGCGTGTCACGTATGGACGCAAGGAGTGCACCATGGACCTCCTGCTGGGGCGCACTTACTAACAACAAGCAAGCAGAGAATACAGATTTTTTTCCAGAATGAGCAAGTGTTTTTGTCATTAAAAAATAAACTCCACACGCTGAGCTGTCTATGGATACGTTTCCATTCTTAACTGTTGTCCAGTACTGTGTCCACTGCAGGTCAGGGGAATGCAGAACACAAACTGCAGGCAAACGACAAACTACACGCGCAAGTAGGAAAAAGAAAGTCGGAAAGAAAGATTGAAAGGAAGAACAAGAAAAAGAAAGAACAAATGAAAAAACAACAACAACCAAACAAACAAAAAACAAAGAAACAAAAACCCCGAACAAAAAACAATAAACAAACAAACCCACACACACCCAAAACAACAACAACAAACAACAAAACAAAACAAACCAAACCCATCAACAACAACAAAACACAAACAATCACAAAACAAAACAAAACAAAACAAAATCAACAACATCAAAAACAAACAAACAAAAAGACAAGCCAGGTATTTATAGAAAAAAAAAACATTCACCCAACAGAAAACCATGCCACAATTCAGTTGCTGAGGAAAAAAAAAACCAAAAACTACCCGAATAAAATTAATGACAGCTAGACAAAACCACTACAAGACAAAACCAGAACCAGTTGATGGCAATGCAGGGTGTGTCGTGAAAAATGAGGAAACTAAGCTCCTCCTCCATCGCCTCATTGCCTTCGCAACTGCAGAGGCGGACGATGGTGAGGGGCGCCAAAATACCCAGTAATTTGCTGCAGTCACAGCTTTTACTGCACCTCTTAGAACGCATTTCTCACTGTCTCCCACTGGGCCCACACGCAAGCTGCGATCTTGTTTTGTGGGGATTACGTCAGGCTTTGTTTAGGATTACTAGGAAAACGTTCAGACACACACCTACACGCACAGACACACACACTGACACACATGCACGCATGCATGTATACACACACACACACACACACAGCCCTCCCCCCTCCCCCCTCACACCGGCACACACGCACACACACACACACACACACACACACACACACACACACACACACACACACACACACACGGTACTCTGTATTTGATTGATGTTGTTGATGTCAAAACAAACTAACAAACAAACAAGTGTGGGAGAAAACAAACAAACAAACAAGCAAACTTGAACGAGGATCGGGGAAGGGTTGAGAAAACTATCTTTTTTAATTAAAGCGAACAGACCCAGCTCTTAAGCTGAAACGAAATACACCAGCCATAGTGTTCGGTCGTTGTTCAACGTTAATAGAAACTCAGAGAAATTTTTGTAAGTTTTCATTGCGATACATTTGCAGGTAAGATTATCAGTATGTCAGTTAAACAGCGCCCTTCCTTAAAAAACAACAACACACTTAACTAATGCTCTTTTCCAGTGACTCTCTCTCTCTCTCTCTCTCTCTGTCTGTCTGTCTGTCTCTCTCTCTCTCCTTTTTATTATCATATGTTGTCGTAGTTTTGCAAGGACAGACTGTCAGACAGGTTCTCGTGAACCTATATCTCAATCCTTGTGCAATAAAGTTTCATCATCATCATCATCATCATCATCATCTATCTCTCTCTCTCTCTCTCTTTCTCTCTCTCTCTCTCCCCCCCCCCTCTCTCCCTCTCTCGGGATGACAGTTATCCCCAGGGACAGTGACTTCCTTCCCTGCCGGAAACGGTGGTTCAAGAAAGACCTTGACGTGTTCAAGACATCTCTGTCTGCTAACCCTGTGACTGTTTTGTCAAAAGACGTTCTGACTGATTTGACAAGAGGGAACCGGCCGAAAAACGTGTTATTTTCTTTCATAGATGTGCATGTCTACTTTAAGTTCTATACGCTGCATACTACTATTAATATTTTCTTGTTTGCATATTTGATGGTATGAGTGCGGGAGTACGCGCACTGAGTCACTTTGTGAGAATTTTGCGCTATATAAGTACAATTCATTATTATTATTATTTAATATCTTTGGTTTATTTGTTTTTGTTGTTTTTCTCTCTAATAGTTGTGGATAGCTTGTATCTGTCTGGCTGCATGTCTGTCTGTCTGTCTTTCTACGTGAACGATCAAAGGTTGAGTGCAAAGCAAATCATATGCCGGTCATTTGACTAGCCCGCGCTTAACAGACATTGGCCCAAAAGTTCCTCACACACACACACACACACACACACACACACACACACACACACACACACACACACACACACACACACACACACACACACACACACACACACACACACACACACACGCATTTTCACCACCTAACAGAACCGTTGGCCGAACCCCTCCATCACCATCTCTACGGCCACCCAAACAACATGTTATTACCAAACTTCGGCTCAGCCCAAGAATATTTGTCTGAAACCTGACCCCCTCCCCACTAATTTTGCCCCCCCCCCCCCCCCCCCTCAAAACAAACCCAGCCCCCATCCAACAGCCCCGACATTACTCCCGACCGCGAACAAGAGACACAGACCGAGCCCGAGACACTAGAGTGAGTCACAGAGTCACTGCGCATCATGCCACGCGCATCCCCCCACGTCACAATTAATCATTAGCCGGACCCGTGCACGCGACTTCCATTTTTGGGCAAAAAGGTGCCGAAAAACTTGGATTTTGGCGCTCCGAGAGAGGTCGTTACGGCTAGTTCGTGCAGAAATTTGATCAAAGCGCCCCGAGTGACTGCAGGGGTATGGAAATCCAACCGGACGGGCAAAAATGTCCGGAGAGGTCTTCACAGAGACGAGTGTTGTAATAGTAACTGATCGTCTCTTTGAAAGACTACACGTCTAAAGAAATTAAAATGAAGTTAGAGACATTGGGAAAAGCGCTTTCTTCTTCTTTTTTTTTTTTTTTTTTTTTTTACTACTTTATTGTCCCTTTCGGGAAATTCGGGCTGCTTCCCCCGGGGGAAGCGCGTCGCCGCGGTGCAGCGCCACCCAATACCTATCCTATATATTTTACAATTTCGCTGGGGGAGGAAAGCCGGATAACCCGGAGAGAAACCCCCGATGAGCAGCCCGGCAGCCAGGAAAAACCGGTATCACATATCACAAGCTCGACCTGGGCTCGAACCCACGCTTCATCGCCGTGACATTGGTGACGGCCGTTCAGTAGCGCAGCGGCTAAATCCGACGCGCTACCTATTAGACCACCGCTCACCCCAAGTTTCTTCTGTCGTCACACCCACGCTACGTTTTCTATGTTTTGTAAGTGTGGCGACCATATCGACTTTCAGCGACTTCTGCCGCTGAACTGAGTCGTTTTTTTGTTTTTGTTTTTCTAGCTGGTGCTCGAGTGAGTGTATCATAAGTTTTCGTCAACGACAGACTGATTGTCAGTAAAAATCCCCAAGCGCAACTTGAAATCTTTTGGCGAGCGCTCTTTCAGTTCAGTTTTGTCACACCAACCTTTTGGAACTCCCTGCTTGCAAACCTGAGAAACGCGCCTACACTGTCTGTTTACAAGAGCAATCTCTGTCGTTTCAAATGAAGTTAGAGACAATGGGGAAAGCGCTTTTTTTTTAGTTTCTTCTGTTGTGAGGCCACAAATAACTAACTCCAGTAATTTCCTGTTTAACTAGTCAGTTTTACCAGTGTGTGTCTGTCCATCGTTGTATAATTCAATTCAATTCAATTCAATTCAATTCAATATAACTTTATTGTCTGTCGATGGCAGAAAATTTTCTTCTGGCTCACACACACACACACACACACACACACACACACACACACACCCACACACACACACACACACACACACATTAATTTATCTAGACATATAAATCCATACATATTAAACACAGATCCTAAAGTAATGTGTGATGTCCAAGTCTAATACTATGCAACTAAACTAAGAAATCTAAACTAAAAGATGGCAAGGGCATAGCGGACATGACACAGCTGAGGAGTAAGCACAGTTTTGAAAATCTCAACAAATAAAATCTATACATACTGGGGACGGGCAGTAAACACAGTCATGAGTTTAAAATAGATACTGCTGAGGGAATGAAAGATTTCTTAAACAAATTTTTCCTCGCTCGCGGTACTCTGTAGCGGCGCCCAGACGGGAGTTCTTGGAACTGATCATGGAGGGGGTGGGTGGGGTCGTTGACAATTGTAGTGGCCTTCCTCCTGACAGCCGTTATATAAAGATCATCTAGAGAGTACTGACCCAGGCCAACTATCTTTCCTGCCACTCTGACTATACGAGACAGCCTTGCTTTGTTCTTCATGCTGAGATTGCCGTACCAGACTACGATGTTAAATGCCAGTACACTTTCAATTAAACTTCTATATACAGTTTCTAAAATTTCAGGACAAACATTAAAAGCTCTCAGTTTTCTAAGGAGGTACAGACGCTGGTTGGCCTTCTTCACGATAAAATCAGTGTTCTGAGTGAAGTCTAGTTTGTTGTCTACTATTGTGCCGAGATACTTAAACTCAGACACTACCTGTGCATGAGGGCGGTCGGTGGTCTAGTGGTTAAGAGACTTGTCACCAATGCGAGAGGTCGGGGGTTCGAGTCCCACTCGGGGCAGAGAATTTTTCCTTCTCGTATGTGGCACCGTTCATTCGGGCCGATCGTCGGGGGTTCTCTCCGGGTACTCCGGCTTCCTCCCCCTCTGCTTTGGAATTGTTCAGCTCACCAAATTTGAAAAATAAATGTAATTCTAAATTCCGATATTTAAATAGCTGAGCTGACCCTTCGCACCACGTGATTGTAATACGTTTATGTCCAGTGTGTGAGAGAATGCGTGTGATTCACGTGAGCGTGCGTGTTGGGTTCAGTTCGCGGCGCTTTGAGCCGATTCGTGAAATTGGGTAAAGCGCCTATACAATACTCATTATTATTATTATTATTATGAGTGTGAGTGAGTGACAGGCGCATTGAGTTTTCTTTAAAGAAATACGCCCTGCAAATGCCATTTATTATTATTATTATTATTATTAAAACTCAGGCATCAAATGACGTGACACGATTACACACAGTCAAACTTCACAGTTGACTTCAAACGCTGCTACTAGTAGCCACGTGTTCCAGGTAGTCTATAGTTGTAATGTTCTTCTGTCGGAGACTGATTTTGTAACGGTCGTCGGAGTGGACACTGAGGAACTATGTCGGTCGCAAGTCTCTTGTTACGTTGATTGCCAGAATCAGACTGGATCAGGTGGTGGTGATGGTGATAATGATGATGATTGGCCGTTTCTAATGCGCAACAAAAGCTTCCATGCCTACGGCGTTTTGGGGTGTGAGGAAGAAAAAGCACAGAGAGAGAGAGGTGAGTAGGTGTTTAGGCGTTTTACGTCCTTTTCCGTCACGTATGGGTGATATAAAAGATGGGCAACGAGAAAAAGGCCAGCACAAATATTTGGCCCCAGCCGGGATTCGAACTCACGACCCGAGTATTGAAAGTCCAACGCTCTACCATTCGGCTATCCCGGCTCCCCAGTAATTAAGCTAACCCACTAGCCATACACATATAATATTGCATGTATACCAGCTTTGTTTGGGTACAATATACATAAGGCACGCAAAACAAAATAGAAAAAGCGGTTGATAGGCATCAGACAAGTAAAGAGAGAGAGAGAGAGAGAGAGATAGAGAGAGAGAGAGAGAGAGAGAAAAGCGTCTTGAGGCCCCGCTTGAAAGAATCAGGTGTTGATTATAATCTGTACGTCTAGATATCAGATAACATTAAATATGCCACACAAAAGGTGTAGTCACTGTCTTCAGCATGCACTGATCAAGCGATGTCTGTTCTCCTGGAGGGGGCAAGAAAATGGAATGGCTTAGTCATCGCTATAAAACACGAGATGAAAGAAGAGCCGCGTTATATGCTGCCGACGGCAATTTTGGCATGGCGACGAAAGCCATTCCAGTTACCGAGCTCCCTCCCTCCGCAAACCGCAAGTTCTGTAATCGATTGTATCTTGACACGTTCTTGAGTTCAGGGTCTAAGTCATAAAAGGAGAACCTGGCATCAGTCCTTATTTCAAGTGACGCACTCGATGCAGGAGAGCAATAAAAGGGAAATAACCGCACAACAGGAGAGATAACTGTCAATTTGAGTCTCGAATTACTCGTCACATTAAGTTATCCTTGCTTTCAGGAGTTATGGGGATTGCAGCTTTTATCCTCCCTTTGGCTGGCGAGGATGAACGGTTTACGATAAAAGGTAAAGTGGTAAGTTTTGTTTGTGGTGATAAACTGCAATTTGTGTTTTTCTTTTTGATGCGAGTTTTTTTTTTTTTTTTTTTTTTGTATTTCTCTAGTGTGGAGGTGGGTTTGTTGTTGCCTGTTATTTGTATGAGACGCAAGAATTTTTCTTTGTGGGTGCGACAAGTGTTTGTCAATCAGGTACATTGCGCGTGCGATCCGTTGGACCTGGACGCGAGAGAGAGAGAGAGAGAGAGAGAGAGAGAGAGAGAGTGTTAGTTAGTTAGTTTTTTAAGGCTTTACGCCGCGCAAGCAACGAGAGAGAGAGAGAGAGAGAGAGAGAGAGAGAGAGAGAGAGAGGGAGAGAGAGAGACAAATTGAAATTGAGATTGAAATTGAAATAACTTTATTTGAAAACGGTGGAAATTTTGGTCTTAAGACTAATTTACAAACCTGCATTTTTGAAACAAACACACAAACAAACAACACCAAAAATCCGATCAAACCTACTTAAAGCTGGAACATGAAACTTTATACAGAGAGAGAGAGAGAGAGAGAGAGAGAGAGAGAGAGAGAACTTTATTTGAAAACGGTGGAAGTTTTGGTCTTAAGACTAATTTTCAAACCTGCCGTTTTGAAACAAACAAACCAATAAACAAAAACCAAACAACAACAACAACAATAAAAATTCCCGATCGAACATACTTAAAACTGGAACATGAAACTTTACAGAGAGAGAAAGAGAGGCCAGTGAGCGTTGAGAGGCAACGTCTTCTGAGAAGGGACACAGACAGACAGACAGGCGGAGCGAACTCACAGCAACTCACACCACAGTTCCAGACACTGGGCAGTGGAGCAGAGGGCGATCAGATTCGGAAACAGGCCGGAAAAGACACTGACAAACGTGCTAGGGTCAGTGTCTCCCGGTTTTTAATTTTCTTGATTTATGCCCCACTTTTATCGGCCCGCTGCCCCATGGTGCAGTGAGCAATCTCCCACTTTGCCCCGCCAAAATATTGGGATTTCGTCTGGTGCGTCTGGGAGGATGTGAATTTGCTTTTAATTCAAGTTTATAGGACAGCCCGCCAACTTTCGGTCGCGCAAGAAGCGGTCTGGGGCTAAAATAAGGCTGGTAGACGAATGGGGAATGCATTGCATCGGCTGCGGTCATTAGTATAATGTCCGGTTTTTTGCATGAATATGAGAAAAAGGGTAGAAGTTGGATTTGTTATATTCCTGTGGGTCTAATGAGAAGCTCAGACGAGCCCCCCCCCTCCTCTCTCTCTCTCTCTCTTGTTTACCGTGCCTGTCCCGCCCTCGTATACACACGCATGCGCAAATTAATATCAAGAGTGCACGCTAAACATCCAACGTACGTTCATCTTTCGAAGATGAGTAGGCTGTGGCCGGTGGCGTGGAAAACAGAAATACTATCACACGCATTAGAGTGAACAGAAGGCTGAAGGTCTGCACAGAAAGTAGCCGGCTAGGCGGCAGCCGGCAGGCTTTCACTGCTTCGTCCTCCGGCCCTGCGGAGCCACGAGCATTTCAGAAGAGATGGGTATGTGCACCGAGGAGAAGTCTACCATACCATACCACATCATGTCCAGGGCCCGCATGTAAAAGTCGAGGTTAGGGGGTTTAGCGCCGGGTTAAAATCTAACCTAGAACTAAACTAGATCTAGGGTTTTTTTTTTTTTTTTAAACCAGGAAGCGGGTCAATTCCACCATGGTGCCTATAGAAGGATTTTTTTCTTCCTTTCTTCGCTTGCTTTTTTAAAAATTTAATTTTGTTTTGGGGTTTCTTTTGTCTTAGTCTGGGTTAGGTCCGTAACCGTGGGTTCAATTAACCTCGAGTTTTACATGCGGGCCCTGAAACGGACCTAGACGTTTGAGGTTGTCAAAACGGCTCCTTTCCTTTTACGCCATCAAAACTGAAATCCATTCGAAACACTGACTCATGTTTATCTGGACTAACAGATGAAATATTGAGGAATTGTAATGACACTGAATCTCAGGACATGAATCATAATCAACACAGATGGAAACAGCGAAATCTCGTGCCAATTTCCCAGGCCATCAAGCGCATGAACAAGGTCACGTGACCTGTCCTCAAGGTCAGAGCCCGGGGAAATCCGCAGCACCTGCGCTTGCGCGGGAAATCAAAAATATGGCGTGGCAATTTACGGAAGACAGATGAAGTTCTGATTGGTAATGATCCTGTTATGCTGATGACTGCTGTGTTCAGGACCGGGTTTTTGGTAAAATACCGTGACCGGGTATTTTGCGGACTCGGGGTTTTCTGCCACGAACGACTGCTTAGTCAAGTGATTAACAGTCAATGCAACAACTATAAGCTCGGTTGTTAATAATAATAATAATGATAATAAACCTAGTACTACTACTACTACTACTACTACTACTAGAGTGCATGCCATGAGAGAACAGGAAGCAAGGCGCTCACACACACACACAGACACACACAGACAGACACAGACAGACAGACAGACACACACACACACACACACACACACACACACACACACACACACACACACACACACCATCCTCCCCTTACCATGTGCGTATTTTCAGTGTGCATGTTTCCGACTATTGGTGAGAGGCTATGGAAGAGTGAGTTTTTGAGGCTTAACGCCGCGCAAGCCACACTGAAGTACAACACAGAAGAACTGACGTAGGAAATGCCAAATGCCTGATGGAAAAGGTAAGTGCTAAGGTGTGATTTGAACTTGGACAGTGTGGACAACAACAATAATAAGAAGAAGAAGAATTGTGGACTATTATTACACACCATGTATGTTGTGACTAGACTAACGTCAGCGGTCTATAAACATAACTGATATCAGAGTGAGTGAGTGAGTGAGTTTTTGAGGCTTAACGTCGCGCAAGCCATAAAGACTAATTCGCGGCTAAGTGTGTCTGCACTACGTGAAAAAAAATGTAACGTTGGGCAAGTGATGCAAACTGATCTACGGGGCAATATAAACCTAGGACATGCAGGAGACGCTGCACCTTCAGGCTAATTTATCGAGCTCCCGGTTACAAAAAAAGCGTAGAAAACAAATAACAATTACAACTAGGTAAAACAGAGACGTACAGATGTTTCTGCTGATATCAAACACGAAACGTGGCTACGAACAAGACAGAACATGGAATCGTAACCGAAAATAACCGGCTGTGCCAGTCCCCCATCAGATCATGGCAAGATAAAACGGGAACATGTGATTCAGATCAAGAAAAACTCCATCCCAAGTCTAGTAAACTTGGCAGCGAAACACTGCTGAACACACAAACTGTCCTGTTTAATCCCCTCTGCCCCTTGGAATTTTGGGACGGAGATGCAAATGAGCATGAAATGGCGCGCGAGCACGCTGTGTGGATTAACGGTACAAATCAATGAGTGTCGCCACAGCCTGGAACAGCGTAAGTCGGCTGTCCTGCCTAATTGAAACACTTCGAGATTTTGCACATCTCGGAGACGTGCTTGCGTGCGTGCGTGTGCGTGCGTGTGCCGATGTGCGCGCTTGTGTGTGTCGGTCTGTATGTTAGAGAGAGAGAGAGAGGGGGGGGGGGGCATTTTTTGCTTTTCATCAAGACGAAAGCCCTAAATCAACTTTTTCGAAATCATTCTCTTGTTTTCTCATATTTGGTTTCGGAACTAACACAACGCTGTCTCTTTCTCGAGATGATGCTGTCTCAGTTTCCAATCTCGACATTGCATCTGGCCACCACCTCCCCCCCCTCCCCCCATCATCCCCAACTGCGTCCCCTACTCCTGTCCGTCACTCACGTCCCATAAACCACCCCTCTCCCACATAAAACCCTGCACACCAATCCACTCTCCCACCCCACCCTCGGGTCAAGTCCTCCACCCCCCCCCCCCCCCCGTCAGTCCTGCCACCCCCCTCCGGTTTAATCCTGTTTAAAATTAGGCCGCATCAGGGGAAGGCACGCGCGGCTCAGCAGGGTGGAACAAATCAGAGGAGCGTGTCCCCTGCCTGCAGCGACGGGGAAGAGGAGGGTGACACTATGGCTGCAGTGAGATGAAGACACTGGGGTCCCTCCTCCACAGAAGGGACATACCGGCAGTCGGTACACTTTGCCTGTTTTGCTGATCGTAACCTCACCTATTTGCCATTACAGGAAAACAAGCGCTAGAGACCTAAGGACCTGATGCATGAAAAGCTAAAGACTAGACGAGTCTGAGCCTGGTCTAACACGTCATTACGTCGGAAATATCAGCTTGTATTAAGAGGCTAACGCTACCATTTGTCAGTGCTCACACATCGTTCTGAGCTGTTCGTGATATCTATCATCAAACCACTAAGACACCAGGGCCCGCATGTAAAAGTCGGGGTTAGGGAGTTTAGCCTCGGGTTAGAATCTAACCTCGAACTAAACTAGCTCTAGGGTAATTTTTTGTTGTTCGTTTTAAACAGGAAGCGGGTTCATTCCAGCAAGGTGCCTATGTCGTTATAGAGGGATTTTTGTCTTTCGTTCTTCGCTTCCTTTATTTAATTTTGTTTGGGGGTTTCTCTTGTCCTAGTCTGGGTTAGGCCCGTAGCCGTGGGTTAAATTAACCTCGACTTTTACATACGGGCCCTGGACAGCGAATCTAAATGCCAGAACTGAGCCAACAGAAGCGTACTCGGTAACGCGGCGAACACACTGAGCATTGCAGTAGTATAACAACCGCCACTCCGATTTATTTATTTATTTAAATGTTTATTTATTACAGTCTTGTATGTTACGATTTCACACAAGTTCACTGTCTGGAGCAAAGCGAGTTGTGACAGTGCAACACTTACGGCAAGAACTTGAGCTGGATTGAGCTTCGTCACATCGGTGAAGATGCCACGAGCAAATACTAACCGCCGGTAAGTCCCTCCGCTTGTCGAAGCTCAACTCAAGGACAGCAGCAGACACAAAGAGGAGAGAGGAACGGGAAGGAATGGTGGGAAGAAGGAGGGGGTGGGGATGGGGGTGGGCGGGGGGGGGGAGGAGGGGCGGGTGGGTGGTGGGGGTGTCTTTCCAAAGAACCATGACGACACTAGCAAAACGAAAGATATTTTAGTCCAGCGTTTTAAGATTTATTATTTTGTTATTATTATTCCTCCATCTTAGGAAGGAAGGGAAATGCTCTGTGTGTGTGTGGGGGGGGGGGGAGCGGCGGGTGTCTGTGAGAGGGGGGGGGGCGTGATGGGGGAGCTGGGGGGATGGGGAAGGAGGGGGGGGGTTTGCATCTTAATAATAATAATAATAATGAAGATTTTATAGGCGCTTTACCCAATTTCATGAATCGGCTCAAAGCGCCGCGAACTGAACCCAACACGCACGCTCACGTGAATCACACGCATTCTCTCACACACTAGACATAAACACATTACAATCACATGGTGCGAAGGGTCAGCTCAGCTATTTAAATTTCGGAATTTAGAATTGCATTTATTTCTCAAATTTGGTGGGCTGAACATTTCCAAAGCAGAGGGGGAAGAAGCCGGAGTACCCGGAGAGAACCCCCGACGATCGGCCCGAATGAACGGTGCCACATACGAGAAGGAAAAATTCTTTGCCCCGAGTGGGGCTCGAACCCTCGACCTCTCGCATTGGTGACAAGTCTCTTAACCACTAGACCACCGACCGCTTCTGAATAACGTCTTTCGACAAGCTTAAATTTGACAAGGCTGAGGGAATGGTGTCATTTTCATGCATTCCTTTATCAAAAACGCCTTTCTTGATTCTCCTCCATCTCAAATATTTGTGCTGGCCTTTTTTCTCGTTGCCCCGTCCTTCATATCTTCATATCACCTGTCCGTGGTGGAAAAAAAACGTTGCGTTTATTTGATTTTGAATTTGAATGAAACTCCCGAACACCTACCCACCCTCTTCTTCTTCTATCTTGTCATCTTCTTCTTTCTCTTCTCAGCGTTTTCTTCTTTCTTTTTGTTCCTCTTCTTTCTTTTTTCTTCTTCGTTCTTCTTTCTCGCTATTCTTCTCTTTCCTCTTCTTCTCAACTTTTTGTTTCTTTTTCTTCTTCTTCTTCTCTCTCGTGCGTGCGTGCGTGCGTGCGTGCGTGCGTGCGTGCGTGCGTGCGTGCGTGTGTGCGTGCGTGCGCGCGACTTTACACCTATTTTAAGTAGATTTTTCTAGAATTTAGAATTGGTCGCGGGGAGCCAGGATAGCCGAATGGTAAAACGTTGGGCTCTCAATGCTCGGGTCGTGAGTTTAAAACCCCGGCTGGGCCTTTTTCTCGTTGCCCCGTCTTTGATAATTATCACCCTTGCGTGGCGGAAAAGGACGTTAAACTCCCACACCACCACCACCCACCGTACCGGAGTTCGCAAAAAGCGTGATGACCATCCAGACTGTAACTGAGCGACCAGATGCTGGACATGCACAGTTGCGGTGTATGGAGTGAGGAAAAACAACAAAAGAAAACAAACAACAACAAGAAATCAACCACAACAACAACAAGAACAAAAATGTGTGCTTACGGTAGCAAAAACGTCGGGTATGTAGGTCGGAAACTTCTTCTTGTTGTTTTAAGAAGGACCGTTCGTTTGAAGGTAAGCAACGTTTTCGTGCAGCTTTATGACATTGGAGTTGTTCTTCTTCTACACTAAGCAGACGATACAAATTAAGAGGCCGAAGCGAAATGTCTGTTCTTGGTAGTTGTTGTTCAGTGTTGATGTTGGTTCGACTCTATGTGGTGGAAAAGGACGTTAAACCCCCAAACCCCCACCCACCCTCTCTCTCTCTTGTATCTTATATATGTGTATTGCGGTTGTGTGCGTGCACCGTTTCCCCCTTCAGTCAGGGGAGCCGGGGTGGCCGAATGGTAGAGCTTTGGACTTCCCGGGCAATGCCCGGGTCGAGTATTCGAATCCCGGCTGGGGCCAAATATTTGTGCTCCGCTGGCTGTTTCAGTGTCGCCCCGTCTTCACCCGTATGTGGTGGAAAAGGACGTTAAACTCCCAAACACCCCCCCCCCTTCATTCATGGGCCATGAGCCTCCAATGAATAAAGCATTTGTATTGTCATTCTCTCTCTCTCTATCTCCGTTAAACACCCAAATACCCACTCACCCTCTCTCTCTCTTAAAAAAAAAAAAAAAAAAAATCAGGATCGGCGGCAAGCAATAGGGTCGCTCGGGTGACCGTAAGCAGAGGTACTTTTTCTGTTGGCCCGATCGCATTAGTTGTTAGCATATAACCAGAAACCATGCATACACAGTCCAGAGCAAATACGCGACTTGCAACTGACCTGGAAGAACAAACAACAGTAATAAAAAGAAATCCCCCCCCCCCCCAGCCTCTCGTATCAATATTGACCAAGCTGGCTGCCCAATCACAAAATGTCTTCATCCGGTTAACGAAGATTGCGCCTTTACACGTCCGAAAGCCCCAACTTTGCATAATCCTGCAATAAACCCCCTGAAAAAGGTCCATGCAAAACGAATTGATGGGAAATCCCTGAGACATAAATTGCCTCGGTCAACAAAGGGGGAGCCTTGAGAAATATTGATCTGTGAAAAATGTGGGTGACATTAATTGGAGGAATAAAACAAAGAGAGAGCCCGGGTCTTGACAGATTCAGGAAGTGGTGTTTAATTTTTTAAGCTGGCGAGACGGGGAGGGGCGTGACAAGTTAAGAGGGGAGATGTTGTGGGAGAAAATATGAGACACTCCGATCTCTCTCCCCCCCCCTCTCTCTCTCTTTCATGTGTGTGTGTGTGAGTGTGTGTGAGTGTGTGTGAGTGTGTGAGTGTGTGTGTGTGTGTGTGTGTGTGTGTGTGTGAGAGAGAGAGAGAGGAGAGAGAGAGGAGAGAGAGGAGAGAGAGAGGAGAGAGAGAGAGAGAAATGAAATGAAAATGAAATGAAACTTTATTTGCCAACGGTAAAAGACATTGGTCCAGTGGTCCAGTTTTCATTCTTGCCGTTGCTATTACCCCCCCCCCCCCCCCCCACACACACACACACACTCTCTCTCTCTCTCTCCTACTACTACTGACGTCCGCTCACACTGCAGACACGACATACAAAAGGTTATAGGTATCAAATGTAAAACACATGAGAGGTAAATGCACAGTATATAAGCAACGAGAGAGAGAGAGAGAGAGAGAGAGAGAGAGAGAGAGAGAGAGAGAGAGAGAGAGAGTTACTTTATATCTATTTGAAGTAGAGATATTTACAGAATTTAGAATTTGCTGCTATGAACGTTAACTGATTACTTCTACCGTTGAGAAAAACTGTCTGTCTGTCTCTCCGTCATTGTGTGTGTTTTACTTGCATTTTATACATGTGTAGCTATAGTCATAGTAATGCAGCATGGACAAGAATGGTCTGTGTACCTATACCTTTTTTTTATCCTTCTAAAATGAATGTGCCATTGTCACTGTCACTGTCATTGTCACTATCGTTGTCACTGTCATTGACATTGTCACTATCATTGTCACTGTCATCGTCACTGTCACCATCACCGTCACTGTCATTGTCTCTCACTCTCTCTCTCGTCACTTCGGAAATGCCACGAGATTTGTAACCGAAGGAAAAAATTCCATGACCAGCGTCACTACTTTGTGTCACACTCACACTATTATTGTACATTACTTAAACATAACCTGACTAAATAACAAAATACATGTAAAACATTCTATGTTCATTTACGTACACAACTCCTGCAGTCCCAGAAGACAGTGGATATAGTAAATAACAGAAATACTGTGATACGAAAGAGAAAACCCAGCACTGATATTTATTTTAAATGTTTTTGCTGTATGCAAAACGACACCAGCTTTGATGAATATTCCCAGAAGAAAAGGGGAGCCGGGGTGGTCGAATGGTAGAGCATTGGACTTCTGATGCCCGGGTCGCGAGTTCGACGGATCCCGGCTGGGGCCAAACATTTGTGCTGGCTTTTTCATCGTTGCCACGTCTTTGATATCACCCTATGTGGTGGAAAAGGACGTTAAACCCCCAAAACACCCACCCACACACCCAGAAGAAAAGTACATCTGCGATATGACGGAAGTCCATGGTAATTGAAAATGCTACACAATTAAGTTTCCATTCCGTAACTGATGCTAACGACTGGAATCAGTGCACTGAGTCGCTACTGGTATAGTGAGTCGCTTTTGGCACTGCCTGTCGTTTTCTTTCTTGTTTTCCCCCTCCCTCAATCGAAGACGTACCCAAGGTGCGAAAATATCCTACCATTTCACCCCAACCTTTACCACAGCTTCATTAGTGCTTGTTCCAACCGACAAGCAAAGAAATCATTACTTCTCCAAGGTCCGATCACTCTGTCAACCGAGCGGCGAGAGTTATCGACCCATGACAACCCAGAATCCCCTTCGCGTTTTGCAAGCTTCGCCGTTTTTCATTTCCGCTGACAGCTGTCAGTCAAACGCGCGCGATACCGTTAGGGAGAGGCAGGCGAGGTGGGCACGATGTTCTTGCTTTAAAAAAAAAAAAAAAAAGAGAAAAAAAAAGAGAAAAGACAGACACAGCTGTAACTCAGAGGACGGATACACTAGATCAACAACAAGAAAGATGTCGGTATCTGAGGGTTTGGGTTTTTGTTTGTTTGTTTGTTTCCTTCGTATTCTACCATGGAGGTAATCTCTTTGTTTTTAAACAGGCAAATTCCGTTTTTACTTTGCCAATTTATGTTTTGGGCCCAGTTTCGCTTGTGAGTGCGCGTGTACCCTTGAAACACTCTATCTTGATGATTACTACAGCTCTTTACGCGATGTTTACACCGACTTTGTACGAAATTAAAATTTTGCACCTGTTGTTACTCTACTTGTGGTGGTCGCCGCGTCAGTCATCGAGTGCGCTTCTGTTGACTTAGTAGTGCTAGCGTTACAAACGCTGTCACTGTCCAGGGCCCGCATGTAAAAGTCGGGGTTAGGGAGTTTAGTTCGAGGTTAGAATCTAACCCGAGGCTAAACTAGCTCTAGGGTAAAATTTTCTGTTTTTTGTTTTAAATCAGGAAGTGGGTCCATTCCAGCAAGGTGCCTATGCTGTTATAGGAGGATTTCTGTCTATCTTCGCTTCCTTTTTTATTTAATTTTGTTTTGGAGTTTCTTTTGTCCTAGTCAGTCTGGGTTAGGCCCGCAGCCGTGGGTTAAATTAACCTCGAGTTCTACATACGGGCCCAGGTGTCGAAGTGACGTGATCAGTGATAGACACGACGAAAACATATGCGAGCTTAAAAATAGCGGTAGCACTATATTAGCCCATTTAATTAAAGCACCGCGTGCGCGAGGTCTAGCCTGCGTTGTTTATGAGGCGTGTGGTTTGTCAGTGGACCAAATTTTAGAGAAGAAACTTTCAAGTGCAGTCACTGAACATTTGAGAAAATTTTAGATATATCTTATATATGTTATGACATCAGAGACATTACCAGATCAACACACAGCAACACCGATTTTGACATCTAAACTGAGGTCATCTGCGTTTTAAGGAGACGTTTTGCCATATCTGTTTTTCAGTTTAAAAATAAAATGGGATAGTGTGGGGTGTGTGTGTGAGTGCGCGCGCGCATGCGCGTTTGTCCAACTGTGTCAGGGAGGGGAAAGCAACACTGAGCAGATCATGCGCTGGGTGCGTAGGTGTTCGAGTCATTCTGTTAAAAAGCCCCCGATATCCTCATTTCGTCCAGGAACGCAGCTCGCATGCAAGAACACCGTGACCATTACAGGTGAACTACTGTTTGTGAGTCAAGGGAAGCAACTCCTACCATTGGCTGTGCCGGCCCAGTGGATACGCGGATGAAGCAAGATCGAGTTTGGCATCAACACTGAACTGGGTGGGTGTGCGGAGCTTTACAAATTAGGGGGGGGGGGGGGCAAAAACAAACGTAATCAGTTACACCTATATACAATGTGCTGTAGATTAATTCTGAGAAAAGGCAAAACTTTTACTGTGGACACACATACATACGCACAAACCACAGGATGGAGGTTTATTACGTACTCACTTCGTTACCCAAGTAAGCCAAAAATGAAATTGAGAGATAAGTCATCTTTACCAAGTGTGCGATGTGCTAACTTTTCTTAACAATGATCACTTACGAGATACTTCTACGTTGTTCTGTCCTTCGTCAGCTCCCTTTTTTATTATTTATTTTTCGAAGATGTTTGGCAAATACTGATCATAATATTATTAATAGTACTACTACTAATTTATTTATAAAGCACCTAACCTTACAATTATTAGCTCTAGGTGCTTACATAAACTTTGTACATTCATGTGAACACTTAAAAACAGATAATGGACACTCACTCACAGACATTACTACCTTGTTCTGTTTCAGTATTATATATTGTAGTTGCCCTTTGTCAGCTTCCTTTGTTTCAATCAGGATTTATTTCGTAGATGGCTTTATAGTGACAACAAAACCAATAATAATAATAATAATCAAGTTATTTATATACCGCCTAACCTTATTCTGGGAAGCCCAATGCTTTTTGAACAAAACACCATTTTTTTTCCATCAATAACACAAAAACCAATAACCCATATTGTTTTAAACTTGTGCGACGTAATTACTAGCCAAGCACCTTACAAAATATCAAGCCTGTAGATTAAGTCATTGGTAAGATATGATCATCCAAATTATGCAAATTGTGGCCTTCAGAACTTGGACATTGGAGGAGTGTGCAGGTGGTCATTGTGAAAATCACAGCCCATCATTAAGGTTATAAGTTCATTTTGTCAAAAAAGGCATGCAATTGACATAACAGACACTTTAATGGAATGTTCACCTTGAAGTGACATATTAAGGAATTAAGATAAATAGCATGTGACCCTTGATTACCTACTGTACTGTGGGCTCTTGCTGCTGAATGAACTCAACGGGGCAATCTCTTTTGCTGTCACAATGGCTGAAGTGTTGAGGGGTTTCTTGTTGGACACATGGTCTGTTCTCTGTCCAGTAGCCCAAAGCCACTTTCCACTGTGTCGTTTTTGGCGGAACCCAGAATAATTCCAGCAGCAATGGCATTTTCACTTTGAGCTTGGTACATTCCACCTGGCGGATGTCCGCAGCATGGGACTGCAACTTTTCTTTCCCAGCTGCACACATCTTGGACAGAATCCCGCAGATCTACACATATGAAACATCAAAGACAGTTTGCAGTACATGAAATACATCAGCATTATTAACATCAGCCATTGCATTTGCAGCATATTCATTTGGATGAAAGGTATATATACTGGGTGACAGGCTCATGGATGGGCCCCTAGCAAGAAAATCAAGATAAAATGATTTATGCAAATACTGACATGAACAAAAGGTTTAACAAATGGTGCATATGTGTGTGCGTGTGTGTGTGTGAAAGGTGTAAGCGGAGAAATGTGCAATAAGGAAGACGTGCAAAGGAAGGTGTGCAAAGGAAGGTGTGCAAAGGAGAGGTGTGCAAATAGGGTTGGTGTGCAACAGATGTGGAGTGCAATTGGGATTGTGTGCAATTGGGGTGGTGTGCAATAGATGTGGAGTGCAACTGGGGTTGTGTGCAAATAGGGTAGGTGTGCAAAAGGAGAGGTGTGCAACATAGAGATGGTATGCAAAAGGGAGAGGTGAATTGATTTGATTTGACTTTATTTTACAAGGTGGAGGTTTCAGGCACAGAGGCCCAGTCTTTCAAACCAGGTGTGCAAAATGAGAGGTGTGCAAAAGGAGTGGTTTAGTCATGCTACAGTGATTAACAAGCGAAAATGTGCACAAACTTCTTTATCATGTAAAACACTGCCTCTGATTAATCAGATACCAGACATAATGCACATGTTGATCCTTACCTGAAATTGCAGACAGGCTAAAGTTTACCATATCAAATTCAGACATTGGTAAGTCCACAGTTCCCGTTTCAGGTTTACAGTATGGGCAATGCACTTGGCTGTGGTCCCTGTAAAGGAAGGCAAATTGGATATTCATTTTAACACCAATAACACAGCATGGTGCAGAAAAAAAACAAAACGAAAATACCACCAACCAGATCACCACAATGAAAAAAGAAAAGAAAAGCACAATAAGCCACTGGTGAAATGTGACTAATGCATGAATTACCGGTAAGAGCACAAACATTGTTCCTACCCTGATGTATCTATCCACTTTGATTTCAGAACTTGAGAAGGCCGCAGTTTGTGTTTCATTGATGCAGTATGGACAATGCTCTTGGTTCAAGCTCCAAGGTGTCTGTGAATCAAGTAAAGACGGGAAGTCATTCCAGCATAACAATCCACAGAAATTAACAGACAAACAAACAAACAAACAAAAAACACCAAAAAAAACAAACACATTAATGATCCGAATGATGGCATGAAGAAAGGTGATACAAGATATATAATGTAGAATGTGTACAGATAATTAAAAGTAAATGTCTGCTGAGAAAGCTCTTGTTTAAAAACAGAGTAACGGTGGTAAAAGCAATGGTATATATGGTATTTGCCTGCATACTGATCCCCTCCTTAAATCACATCAGTTCTGCAACAAACTTTGAGTCACTAAACCATTCATGACAATGCTCGTGTACCATCTGCCTGATGTACCTGTACTGAAACTATATCCCTCACTTAGTTCCATGAAGAGAGACCGAAGCTGCAAGATGCGTTGTATATCCGCAGGTGAACCTGCTCAACACTTTTTGTACATTAAGATTTCATTATTTCATAGTTCACCACAAAAAGTGTGTGTGTGTGTGTGTGTGTGTGTGTGTGTGTGTGTGTGTGTGTGTGTGTGTGTGTGTGTGTGTGTGTGTGTGGTGGGAGCGGGGGAGGTTGACAGGTTAGTGTGGCTCATCGCAAATGTAACTACCCACAAGATCGATCACTCACAGTCGCACAAAGCAAAAGTTGAAGCAACAAGGGCTATATCAGAAACGGAAGGAGAGCTACTAATTTGAGAACATGCAATTCCTTGGATTGGGCTTTGTCTTCTGAAAACTATGACAGCAACAAGTGTTTATCTACCCAGTGACAGTAATCAGATACTTCAGTTATTGTTACAAGCAAAAAGAAATAGGAACTGGAGGTCTTGTTGATTACATGAAGTTCGTTGAGTCGCGAATTAGTCTTTGTTGCTTGCACGGCTTTTAGCCCTAAAAACTCACTCACATGAAATTTGTACAAGTGTTGAAGACATCAAGCTTGTTATAGACATGAAGCTTGTTGAAGGCAAACTCACTGAAGAAATGAAGCTTGGTGAAGACGTGACGCTTGAATATTGATGACAAGCTTAGTTACTGAAGACGTGAAACATACTGGACATGGAGGCTTAATTACTGCAGACATGAAGGGTGGGGTGTTTGGGAGTTTAACGTCCTTTTCCACCACATACGGGTGATATCAAAGACGGAAAATGATGAAAAAGCCAGCACAAATATTTGGCCCCAGCCGGGAATCGAACTCACGACCCGAGCATTGGAAGTCCAACGCTCTACCATTCGGCCACCCCGGCTCCCCGCAGACATGAAGCTTAATTACTGAAGGCATGATTATTGAAGACATAAGCTTGTTGAAGACATGAAGCGTAATTACTGAAGACACGAAGCTTAATTATTGAAGACAAGAAGCTTGTTGATGACTGAAGCTTGTTGATGACATGAAGCTTGTGAAGCTTGTTGGAGACATAAGGCTTAATTACTGAAGACATGAAGCTTAATCATTGAAGACAAGAAGCTTGTTGATGACTGAAGCTTGTTGATGACATGAAACTTGTGAAGCTTGTGAAGACATGAAGACGCTGTTGCCACACATTAGGCTGACTGCATTCGCACAACGAAGAGCCACCACCATTTTTGCTTTTTTTTCTGTTTCCCCTTTTCTTCTCTTTCCTTTCTTTGTTCTTTCTTTTCTTTCTTGGTATTTAAATATTTTTTTTCTCTTTTCATTTTTTCTTCTTTTCTGTACTTTGTTTCTCTTGCGGAATTTTCTTCTCGTTTCTTTTTCCATTTTTTTTGCTTTCCTTCTTTTCCAATTTTGTTTCTTTGATTATTTTTTTTTTCAATTTTTCTTTTCCGTCTTTTTTTTTTTTAAATTCATTCACTGTCAAGGAATAATACACAATTGATGTACAGTGCTCATACAAGATTGTAATGTATTACATGCACCAAAAGTCAGTGGAAAATAAGAACAGAACTTTATGACAATTTCTGAGGGTGTCACACATACACAGATGCAAACAATTCAGTGGAGACTGAGGCATCTGAGCCGTTAGATGGGCTTTCCTCCCCGAACATTTCGGTACATTTTCAGTGTTTATACGACCTTGACCTCACACAGCTACTACATGTATTGTAGATGAGGCAACAGGAAATGGCAACTGTGGTTTTGTTGTTTTTTTTCTGTTGTTTGGGGATTTTTTTTTTTCGTGTTTTTTTTCTTCTTTTTCTTGTGTGCGTGGGTGTTGGGAGTGGGTGGGGGGTGGGGGTGGGGGGCTGGGGGGGGGGGTTGACAAGTTAGGCTGTCCCCATCACAAATGTAACTACGCACATGATCGATCACTCACAGTCGAACAAAGCAAAAGTTGAAGCAACAACGGCTATGATATCAATGGAAGAAAGAGAGCAACTAAACTGAGAACATACATTTCTGAAAACTATGACGGCAACATTAATATCCAGTAGCAGTAGTCAGATGATTGTTACAAACAAAAAGAAATATCAGTTGGAGGACTTCTTGAGCCGCAAATTTGTCTTTGTTGCTTGCACGGCTAAAAACTCACTCACTCACATCAATTTTGTTAAACACATCAAGCTTGTTGTAGACGTGAAGCTTGACGAAATGAAGAAATGAAGATTGGTGAAGACATGACGCTAGAATATTGAGGACAAGCTTAGTTACCGAAGACGTGAAGCTTACTGGAGACATGAAACTCGTTGGACATGGGGGGCACTGCAGACATGAAGCTGGGTAATTACTGAAGACATGAAGCTTAATTCAGTACTGAAGGCATGAAGCTTAATTACTGAAGACATGAAGCTCACTGCAGACATGAGGATTAATTCCTGAAGACATGAAGTTTGTTGAAGACATGAAGCTTGCTGATGACATGAAGCTAGTGAAGCTAATAATTGTTGCAGACTGAAGCTTGTGAAGCTTGGTGAAGACAAGAAGAAGATGCAGAAGACATGACGCTGTTGCCACACATTAGGCTGGCGCATTTGCACAATGAAGAGCCACCACCGTTTTTGCTTTTTTCTGCTTCTTTTTCTGTTTTCCTTTTCCTCCTCTTTTCTTTCTTTGTTCTTTTTCATTTTCTTTCGTTTTTTCTTCTTCTTTTTTAAAAATTTTTCCTCTTTCCATTTTTTCCTTCTTTTCTGTATTTTGTTTCTTTTGAGGGTGTTCTTTTTTCTCTTTTCTTTTCTTCCATTTTTTTTTTTTTTTTTTTTGCTTTCCTCCTTTTCCATTTTTTTTTCTTTTCCATCTTTTTCTCGTTCATTCACTGTCAAGAAATAATACAAAACGGAAGTATGTACAGTGCTCATACAAGACTGTAATGTATTACATGCACCAAAAGTCAGTGGAAAATAAAAACAATGAGAGTGGAAAATAATGACAAGATTTCTCAGGTTGACACACATACACTGCTGCAAACAATCAGCGACATACGTCTCTGAAACAATTCAGTGGAGACTGAGAAACTTGCCAACATTTCATCTCATTTACAATGGGCTTTTTTTTTGAGCTACTGAGCTGAATCCATGGAGAACTAGATATCTAGGGAAAAACCATCATTCAGCTTCAGTAATATGGCGCCATCTCGTCTCTCTCCTCCTCCTCCTTTTTAAGCCTTACTGTCACTCAACCGTGCCATTTCTGGGAGTGTTCCTCTCCCCCTCCTCCCTCAGCCAATGTCGCTCAACCAAGCAGCTCTAGTGGGTTCCTCCCCGGCCATGAGTGGAACCCACAGATCTGTCATGGCCAGCTTCAATACAATGGCACTATCTTTGCCTTCCTCCTCTTCTCTCAACCTCAGTGTCGCTCAACCCTGCCTAGTGGCGTTCCTCCCTGGTCATGAGTGGAACCCACAGAGTGCTTTCAGGCCGACGAGGTTGGTTTGTGACAGTGACAGGCATGTGTTTCATTTCCAGAGACAGCGCCAACAATTCTCTCCCCTCTCATGGGGTTGCCCACCCTACCTGCTCGCTAGCTTTAATTTTTTTTAATTTTTTTTTTTTTTTTTTTTGGGGGGGGGGGTAAGGGGGTGGGGGGAGGTTGGGTTTTTTTCCCGTTCAATTCATTGTAACTTCATTATCTAACAAATGTGATATTTTCAACACTGAAAGCTACGGAGGGTTTTTAATTGTTTTTTGCGTGATCTGACAGCATCTGGCCGCAATTGGGGAAGGGAGTGGGGGTGGGACGGTGTGTGCGTGCGTGTGTGTGTGTGTGTGTGTGTGTGTGATTCGGCAGGATAGCTGAGCTGCTCATGCTTGGGTCCCGAGTTCAAATCGAAAGCACGAGCCACAACTACGCGGTTGCTTATCCGCAAATGGTCTTTATTGTTGACCATAAATATTCACTCACTTGCTGGCTATTTCTTGTTGCCTCACCTTTGATATTATCTTATTTCAATGGGAAAGGACTTGACTTGAACAAGTTTACTAAGAACACCTGGTATTGCAATGTGGTAAGTGGTCCTTAACTTTTTTGGGACGAGTATATAACTCATACATAAATTATACACGGTGGTGACCAGTACTGACTGAGGGTACCATTTTGTACCGTCAGTGTATCCACCACCACCCGGCTGTGTGTACGGCCACCAGTATCCACTTTACCATATCAACTGACCATGTCTCCATTACATTTGTCTTGTACAAACAGATCAGTTCACACTCATCATTTCCATTCAACCCACTCAATTCAATAAACCATTCAATTCAACTCATTCATTTAAAACCATCCAATTCTTTCATTTAAAACCATTCAATTCATTCATTAAAATCAATCAGCCCACCCATTTAATTCAAACTATTGGCAGAGAGTGAGTTAAAATGTGAACCCACCACCATCCGGCTGTATGTACAGCCACCAATATCCACTTCATCATATCGACTGACCATGTCTCCATTATGTTCATCTCGTACAAATTAACAGATCTCTTCAGTTTCATCAATCCACACCAGTTTAGTCCAGATCAATCCAGCTCAATTCAATTCGTTTCCATTCAGTCTACTTCAATTCAGTTCATAAAATCATTCCATTCAATTCATTCACATAAAATCATTCAATTCAATTCATCCATTTAATTCATTTCCCTTCAATTTCATTTATTTCTAGTCAATTTAAAGAGAACTTTAAGTACATGTCAAATACACACACAATTCCATTCAGCCAAAGTCACAGACTTTTAATTTCATATCATTCACAAATGTTTAAAAAACAAACAAACAAACAAACAAAAAACCCATTATTCCAACACCAAATCCAGGGTGAGAGAAAAAAAAAACACACACACACACACACATATTTCTTCAATACTTTTTTCTCCAAGTCTGAGCACATGAATATCAGATTGCTTACTTCGCTGTTACTTTGTCTATGGGTAAGGTCGCGTACAGAAGCACGTACACGCTTAACCGCATGGTGTTTAATGCACGTTCCAACAGTACACGTAACTGATACACTGTACCTGTATTAAATTGCATAATTTAGTTTACATTCCCCCCATCTCCACCCCTGTACAAATAACCACAAAAATCAACATTGCTCAATCACGTGTACTGCCTCCAAAAGTTGTAATTGGTTTAATGAAGGCGACAATGCACCAATGACTATCATACAGCAATGGAAGGTGGAATCCAGTCCAAGCTCACAAAGCAATGTAAAAGACAGCCATCGCGACCTCAGATTGTGTATTGCATGTAGCACACAGAGATCAGTCGTGTGGATGGCACTGACAATCTAATATCTAACCAGAATTCGGTTAGATGTATGCAACATCACATAGCAAACAACGTAAAAAGTCAAAGTTGACGTTTTGCTAGTAAGTAGTATCCACATTTGCTAGATGTATAACAATGGTGAAGGTTTGCTTTTGTATACCGGTTGTTGTACAGTTTGGTTGTCGTTTTGTCGGTTCCCCCCCCCCTTTTTTTTGCACACATAAACAGCAGTTATGTATCTGTCACTGACAGTCGAACAGAAAACTACAAGAGCATACAATAGGTGTAATGCAGAGTGCTTAGCAATATTTGGGGTTCTCAGAGTAAGCGCTATGCAGTGAGCGCCATCAATATCATCACTGAACCCCAAAATTGGGCCATGCGATAACAGCATTGGCTATTACAATTACTATGTACAACTTGCATTCAATTCAGAACAGCCATGTGTCTAGCACTGACAATTAAAGTCAAGATCTCTCAGAACATATTGAATGTATGATTACAATAATTATAATTACAATGTATCGAGTGTGCACGTTAAAGATCCCATGCCACAGAGGTGGGGCCGCCAAATGAAAACCAGTCACACACCATGTACATTTACACGGTAGGGGGTGGGGGAAGGGTTGCATCCTACTATGGTAATGTCCCCTTCCCCCCCCCCCCCCCTGAAAAAAAAGTGAATGGTATTTAATTTGAAGACAGCAACAACGGCTACTTCAATCAATAAATCAGTCAACCAAATAAATGAAACTTCACTGGTTCCATGAGTATAGAAAGTGTGCCCGCTTCTCATGTCAGCAAAAAACACATCACGTCAAAAAAAAGAAAAAGAAAAAAAAAGTTGACATTTTGCTAGTATCCACATTCACTAGATGTATAACAATAGTGAAGGTTTGCTTTTGTATACCGGTAGGTGGTGGTGTTTGGTGATGTTTCTTTTTGGTTGCTGTACTGTTTTGTTGTCATTTTGTACTTTTTTTCCCCCTTTTTGCACACATAAACAACAGTTACGTATCTGTCACTGACAGTCGAATAGAAAACTACAAGAGCATACAACAGGTGCAATGCTGAGTGATTAGTAATAATTGGGGTTCTCAGAATAAGCGCTATGCAGTGAGCGCCATCACTGATCAATACCATCACTGAACCCCAAAATTGGACCAAGCGATAACAGCAATGGCTATTACAATTACAATTATTATGTTCAACTTGCATTCAATTCAGAACAGCCATGTGTCTGGCACTGACGATTAAAGTCAAGATCCCTCAGAAGATACTGAATGAATGATTACAATATAATTACAATGTATCGAGTGAGCACATTAAAGATCCCATTCCACAGAGGTGGGGCCGCCACGGGGGGGGGGGGGGGGTTGCATCCTTCTAAGGCAATGTCCCCCCCCCCCCACCGAAAAAAACAAAAAAAAGTAGATGGTATTTTATTTGAAGACAGCAACAATGGCTATTTCAATCAATAAATCAGTCAACCAAATAAATGAAACTTCACTGGTTCCATGAGTATAAAAAGGTGTGCCCGCTTCTCATGTCAGCAAAAACCATGTCACGTCAAAAAAGAAAAAAAGAAAAAAAAGTTCACAATATTCTGCTTTTTTCATACACCTCTTGGAGGCATGTAATAATAGTATGTAAACTATGATCAAGGCAGCACCTAAAGACTGCAAAAGAGGTACTAAAATAATTTGCCAAGATCTGGTTTTTTTGAGCAGCAGCAAACCCCCTACCCACAGACAGCTGGGAGTCGACAGTGGGGCCTGACCAGTGCTTCGTCCTTTTTTTCTTCTTCTTGCACACATTAACATCAGTCAAGTTATGTATCTGTCACTGACAGTCGAACAGAAAACTACAAGAGCATACAATAGGTGTAATGCAGAGTGCTTAGCAATAATTGGGGTTCTCAGAATAAGCGCTATGCAGTGAGCGCCATCAATATCATCACTGAACCCCACTCCTACTATGGCAAGAGGAGTACTATGGATAAGAAGAGTCGCGTCCGTTGTTTCAAAAATAGCCCACTTGGGGTCCCCGAACGCTCAGGGGTACCGCGACTGCGACGGAACAGGCTGTCGGCCTTCTTTTTTTTTTTCTTTTTTTTTAAATACCCAGAAAAAAAAAGTTTGTGTGTGCGTGTGTGGGGGAGGGGGGGGGGGGGGGTGTCAGAATAGGGTCGGTCAGGTGACCCTAACCACATCTATTTTTTTTTTATTTGGCCTTAGCAATAATTGGGGTTCTCAGAATAAGCGCTATGCAGTGAGCGCCATCATTGATCAATATCATCACTGAACCCCAAAATTGGGCCAAGCGATAACAGCAATGGCTATTACAATTACAATTATTGTGTTCAGATTGCATTCAATTCAGAACAGCCATGTGTCTGGCACTGACGATTAAAAGTCAAGATCCCTCAGAAGATACTGAATGAATGATTACAATATAATTACAATGTATCGAGTGTGCACGTTAAACATCCTATTCCACAGAGGTGGAGCCGCCAAATGGAAATCACACATGGACACCATGTACATATACAGGGGGAGGGGGGGGGTGAGGGTTGCATCCTACTATGGCAATGTCCCCCCCCCCCCCCACACCGAAAAGAAAAAAAGAAAATGGATGGTATTTTATTTGAAGACAGCAACAATGGCTATCTCAATCAATAAATCAGTCAACCAAATAAATGAAACTGCACTGGTTCCATGAGTATAAAAAGTGTGCCCGCTTCTCATGTCAGCAAAAACCACATCACATAAAAAAACAAAACAAAAAAACCCCCACAATATTCTGCTTTTTTCACACACCTCTTGGAGGCACGTAATAATAGTATGTAAATTATGATCAAGGCAGCACCTAAAGACTGCAACAGAGGTACTAAAATAATTCGTTTTCCACAGCATTTTTAACAAAGGTTGCTCTCCTTCCTCGCTTTGTACAACTTTTTACACAACACAAAAATCTACTTTTCCACTTTGACCTGTATTTTATGCTTTCCCTTTCATCAGTGTGTGTGTGTATGCACGTGTGTGTGTGTGTGTGTGTGTGTGTGTGTGTGTGTGTGTGTGTGTGTGTGGTGTGTGTGTGTTGGGGGGGGGGGGGTGCGCTTGCACGTGAGACAAAAATTTAATGTGCTAATGTGCATGCACATGTAATTACGATTGCGGCGACTGTGAAACATTCAAGACAAAATTTGTTTGACAGAGGTGAAGTATTAATTTACCATGCCAGCAAAACAAACGCATCAAAAGAGCCGACATTTGCATTCTGCATTTCTGATCGATTGAAAGCAAACTTGCAGCTTTGAAAATCTTCACTAATGAGGGCAGTATTTAAAATACGACCACACAAGGCAGATGGACCCACTAGAATTGCCAAGATCTGGTGGTTTTGAGAAGCACCAAACCCCCTACCCATATAGACAGCTGGGAGTCAACAGTGGGGCCTGACCAGTGCTGGCCTCTTCTGCACAGATACATGGGGTACTGGGACAAACCAAGAGATTTCCGGTCATGTGACATGTATGCCATAGCCCCTCCATCCCCCTCAGGCCCATCCCCACGTTCCCCCTTCTCCCAGCCCACACCTCACTTACCTTGCAGTGGGAATGACCCACCAAACTATTTTCTTTAAAAACTTAAACTGGTACATTTTTATGGCAAACTGACAAAAGAAAATCTAACATAAAATAAACTGCTTACCTTTGAAAGTCAGCTAAGTTATCACAGCAAGTATATTTATACCAACAGTGCACACAAAACAATCCTTGTCTATTTTTTCAGAAAAGGGAAGACTATGGCCCGCGGTATTGAAATACCCGGAAAGTTGTGGGTTCGAATTCCAACAGGGTAAAAGGTTGTACTGGTGTTTTTCAGCTCCCCTAGTTCTCCTGGCACATGCTGGTCAAGGGAAGCTGGGATAGCAGAATGGTAGAGCGTTGGAATGTCAATGCTCGGGTCATGAGTTCGAATCCCGGCTGGAACCAAATATATGTTTTTGCCTTTTTCTTGTCTTCATCGTGACCCATACATGGTGGAAAAGGACGTTAAAATTCCCAAATTACACCCACCCACCCATCCTGACCTTACAAATGCATGCCTTTGATGATGATCGGTAATCTACACCAGTTGTGCAGTCCACACTACAATGTAACATGATAGAACAAGACAATCACAATACAACAAGACAATCATAATACAACTAGACAATCATAATACAACTAGACAATCACAATACAACCAGACAATCACAATACAACCAGACAATCACAATACAACAAGACAATCATAATACAACAAGACAATCACAATACAACCAGACAATCACAATACAACAAGACAATCATAATACAACTAGACAATCATAATACAACTAGACAATCATAATACAACTAGACAATCATAATATAACCAGACAATCATAATACAACTAGACAATCATAATACAACTAGACAATCATAATACAACTAGACAATCACAATACAACAAGACAATCATAATACAACTAGACAATCACAATACAACAAGACAATCATAATACAACAAGACAATCACAATACAACTAGACAATCATAATACAACTAGACAATCATAATACCAGACAACCAGTCTTAAAGGCCAATTTCATGCTCACAAATCTTTCAGAACTGTTTCTGCTGCATCAAGCATCATACGGTTACCACTTGGACATTCACAGCTCACAGCCTAATACAATCTGGCACTGGGCAAACAGAAGCTGAAACACACAACTGCTGCCACGGTCTTGTCGCACGGCTACCTAAAAGAGCTTTGGGCCATTGAAATTTTTCTCGCTCGAACAGCAAGCTGATGTCAGTGTACTGCATTTAGAGCACTACAAACCTGAACACTGGCACACTCACAAGCACAACTATTCCAAAACAAAACAGAACAAAACCAAAAACAAAAAGCATTCTGTAGCACCTAGAGCCGGTGTCACAGGGTGGGCCTTTAAGAAAGTGAACATTTAAACAAATGTAACTGTACATACTTACCCCTCTGCAGAACCTCTTTCACTCACACCATGAACGTACGTGTACTTGTTTCAGTTTCAATAAGCTGCTCCATCTACCACCTCTGGCATTGCTGAGGAAGTTGTAGCTGATGTTGTAGATCGACTGGACTGATGCGGTTATCTTCAACACATCCTTGTTATGTCACCTGTAAAAGAGGCCACCACGTGAATGAATAAAATACAAGAAGAAACAAGAGTTTTCATGATATAATTATGTAATATGTACATAAATACTAAGATGATATGCATATATATCTCTAATACATGGTCTAACAGAGCTGAAAAGGTCAGTGAAGCACAATGGATACCCCCCCCCCCTTCTCCTTTTCCCTTCCCATCCCCCCCCCCACCCCCTTCTCCACATGGAACTAGAGTACGGTAGACTATGATGACTCGTCAGGCCGCTACCGCTGCCAGATTGGTCTTGCTACGGTTCCTGAAAATGAGCGATCTCCCCACCAGCCCCTCCCCACCAACCCCCACCAGCCCTCTATCACCACGGCTGACGTACCATTGTCCCAGGGCGAGGTGCTTCAAGGCGGCAAGTGGTCAGAGTGATGGTGAAACAGTCCCGTCCAGACGAGAATTAGGCCTGTAACACTATTCAGTCTGGACGGACTTCAAACTGTCTTGGCAAAGTATAGCTTATGCTATGCTGCAAATGGCGTGGAACTACACCAACAAATTGATGAGGCGGGAAAATAAAACTGACGAGAAGACGGCTGGAGCAGTGCAGACATCTCTGAACGCCGAACAGCTAAGAAAGCTACCCGTCAAACAAGTGACAAACGGCCTACGTGACACGAACTCACCCCAACATTTTGGCGGTTAGACCCCCACGCGCCCGCATATTCACGTGAAACACGGGGACTGTGGTCGCCTCTGGGCTGTTTCTCCTGGGTACACGAGTACAGTTCACGGTCGGCGAGGACGCGGGGACCCGAAGGGCGATAACTTTAAGTTGGTACAGTTTAGTATGATATACTGCTTTTACATATTATTGTGTGGGGGGGGGGGGGGGGCGATCGCTCTCTTTAGAATGCCTCTTTACGGATCTGCCCGGGCCATCAGTTTCAATTATAACAATTCTAGTGAAGTTGATACAGTATTTGCAAATCACTAACCGGCGTCAGTTTACAATTTACTCAGAACTGCTGTGATCTTTTGACCGCCGCCGTCTCTGCGCCGTTGCAGCGGCCGGACTACAATACCGGTGTAGGATCCGGTCCGGTCCCCCCTCTGAAGCAGTCCCCCGGGGGACCAATTCGTGGCAAAAACTGCTCTATAATGGTCCCCCCTTAGACATCCAGCCTCGTTTTCGACTGGTCCCCCTGGGCGATTTTGGTCCCCCCTCGCATCCAAAATAGGCCCCCTCTCGAACTGGTCCCCCTCTTTTCTAACCAATGTAGAGCTATGTCAGTATTTATTTTTAACTTTATTGTTATAGTGTGTGTCAACTCAGTAGAAAACGTGACTCTGGATCTCTCTCACTCTCTCTCTCTCTCTCTCGCCCCCCACACTTTCTCTCCTCCCCCCATCTCTCAAACACACCACACACACACACATTATGCACGCACGCACGCACGCGTGCACACTCACTCACGCACGCACGCACGCAAACACACACGCGCACACACACACACACACACACACACACACACACACACACACCTCTTTCGTTATATGTATAATTATTTTCATTTTTGTACAGAGATGTTATTCAAGATGATCTTGAACTGGGTCAAGGTTACAGTGTCAAATCTAAACTTTTAAAAGTGATTTAACTTCGTAGATTTGCCGTTCTATGTAGCCTATACTTTTGTTTTTTTATTTTCTCTTTTTTTTGTGGGATGAGAAAACGGTCGCCACTAAAAAACAAAAGTATAGGCTACATAGAACGGCAAATCTACGAAGTTAAATCACTTTTAAAAGTTTAGATTTGTTTTCTCTTTTCTTTTTTTTTTTTGTGGGATGAGAAAACGGTCGCCACGCTTCTTGACACGTCACGTGACTCGTGTCAAACATGCCTATAATTATAAGTACACGACAATTCATTCCGTACTTGGGCCACCGAGGTTGAGATATTTGCTGCAGCCACCCTCTTGGACACGCCCGTGTATGTGTTCACAAGAGAGGCTCCAGGCCGACAACCTAGGTGGCTGAAATACGGGCCAGTTTGGCAATCGGCCCCATTGAAAACAGACAGAGTAATTTATATAATGAATCTTGGACATCACTTTGCTCCTGTTTTTTGTGTCACTCCTTAGACCAGCCTGAGAACTGTTAGTCTTCTGCTGTTTTTGTTGTTTCAAGGGTCATGATTTGAGACACTGGTACTCAGTCTTGACTGTCTACTTGAAGTACGCTGAAAGCCAAAGGTGGCAACTAGTTTTCATGTCATGGACACTTACTTAATTTTGAAGAAATATTTTTTCTATGGCGTTGTATAGAAAATATTAGATACTTGGTCTTTGATGTTATTCTCTAAATGCTATTTCCAGTTTTAAAAAAATGACAGGAAATGTGGACAGCAAAAAAGAACCAATGCAAAAAAAACAACTGAAAGAAACAAGAACACAACCAAACAAATATATCTCACACACACAAAAATAACAACAAGCACATAAATCGGAAAAAAAAAAAAAAATGTTCCTATGGCCCTGTGCTTTTGGGGACAATAAAGTTTTGTAACAATAAAGTTAAAAATAAATACTGACATAGCTCTACATTGGTTAGAAAAGAGGGGGACCAGTTCGAGAGGGGGCCTATTTTGGATGCGAGGGGGGACCAAAATCGCCCAGGGGGACCAGTCGAAAACGAGGCTGGATGTCTAAGGGGGGGACCATTATAGAGCAGTTTTTGCCACGAATTGGTCCCCGGGGGACTACTTCAGAGGGGGGACCGGACCGGATGCTACACCGGCTGTCACTCACCACACACTTTCCACACAGGTGATAACTTGACTGGAATGTCCCTTGTGTTATGTGACTGACTTGAGAATGTCCGATAAGTAGCTAATCTACGAGGAGAAAGTGTCGACATCGCTTTATTTCGGCAATTTTTTTATCGTTAAGTTTATATAGTGACTAGTCACAATCACTAAAACTCGAGAGTAGAAAAAATAAATGTTACAGTTCTAATATATGACGTTCCTTCAGTTACTCTGCTCCCCAAATCTGGAATTCACTCCCTTAGGAACCTCCCTACTCTGTTTCGGCAAGCTTTCCACTAAAATATTTTTTACTGTATCCTCCCCTCAGTGTATCCCACATCCGCCGACGGTGTGTGTGTGTGTGTGTCACTGTGTGCTCTCTTGGGCAGATTTTCTGCGCCATATAAGAACAATTTATTATTATTATTATTATGCAAGTCAGGCAGTCTGTAAGGGAGGTGCACGAGTGAAAAGGCAGACCTAAAGTATGCACTTTCTGAAATAGCGCTTATCATGAAAGCCACACAACCACTGCCAGTAAAAGTGTTTCTTATCTATTCGGGATCGGGATTTCAAAACTTCTTTTCAGTTCGTTTTTGTTTTGTATTGTTAGTTTATTTTTCTCGCTATTTTATTTTCTCTTTCGTTTGTTTGTTTTTTGTCCGTTGGTAGTTGTTGGGGGGAGCCGGGGTGGCCGAATGGTGGAGCGTTGGACTTCTAACTGAATGCTCGGGTCAGTCTTGAGTTCGTATCCCGGCTGAGGCCAAATATTTGTGCTGGCTTTTTCATGGTTGCCCCGTCTTTGACATCACCCGTATGTGGTGGAAAAGGACGTTAAACTCCGAAACACCCACCCACCCACCCACCCTGGTTGTTGTTGTCGATGCTGTTGTTTTGTTCACGTTCAAATTCCTCACTGCAGAGAAAGACCACTTTTGAACAAGGTGCATTAGATAGACGGACACATGCTTTCGCTCCGCGCCAAAGGGGGACTGTACTCAGTGCAAGAACGACAATCAATACCCTTCACCGTTACGTCCCTCTTGACAGAGAAAGGAGAAAAAACTCCTACCTGAGTAAATGTGAACTCACACGAACCCCCCTCAATCAATATCCGAACGTCGGGAAATTTAACTCTGCTCCAAAATCTATGCTGCGTCCTTTCATTTGAGAGTTGAGCTGGTACGATTTGCTTCTTAAGAAGTATGTCTGTTCCGTTTGTCGTACATTATCATCGAAATTCGAAGGACAGATTATCAGAGCGTCGAACACGTCCGGTCCCGCTCTGCCCTCAATGAGAAACTGCTGAATTTGTTTCTTTCATTTCCTTTCACTTGAAAATGAAGGATTTTTTTTAAAAAAAAGGAATTGTTTTTGTCGTTGCGTTCACGCATCCCTTTACGGGGTTTGTGTCGAAGAAATAACCCCGGTAATGCTGAAGCTCACGACAGTGACGCTCAGTCGGTATAGTTCGCCCGTTAGGGGGTGCAAATGTATACCAGTCAGGCGCAGGAGGGGCAAATAAACTCCAGTCGTCCACTAACGGGGGCGACTGTATCCCCGCAACGCGGGAGGGGGTGCAAATGTACTCCGGGGTCAGGTCTGGCGAGGTGAAGTCACGTGGCCGCTGACTTCGTTCTACGAATTTACTTTATGCGAAATATCGACGGAATTGACTGGTACACATTTGCACCCCCTAACGGGCGAACTATACCAACTGAGCGACAGTAACCATATCAGCAGAAATAGAGGTTACACTAAACTGACCCGGTTGCCTAGATTCCCCTTGTCGCCTCTGGAAAAAAAATGTTCAGTTTGTGGCTGGTGTAGCACCGACCCATGTCTACTAGCTGTCATTTGAAAAAAGCCCTGAAAGCGCCATAGATATCAAAAGCGCTTACGCCTTTTTTCCTAGATAGGTGTCCCTAGGGTGTCGTAGCCACTGTCCCAGTGTCTGCTCGCATCCCAACCTGCAATCTATCGCAGGCAAAATGCCCTGGCGGGGGGGGGGGGGGGGGGGCAAATCACCAAGAAAGTTTCAAACCGGAACACCTCATCGACTGGCAATTCACTTCGAAATGAAAGAAAGTCGGCCATCTGGGCTTCATGGTCGCATCCACCGCCCATTCTCGCTGAAACCGACATTGCCGTGGAGAAAGGGGTGGCGGTGGGGTCGTTCGGAGTGTGTGTGTGGGGGGGGGGGGGGCGGAAGTGTTACTGAAAGTAGGTCATCAGACGCCAAAATCTCGTTGGTCGCATTGACTGTCCATTCCGGCTGACACGTCCAAGGAAGGAAAGCGAGAGAGAGAGAGAGAAGGGGGGGGGGTGTTTCTGTAAGTAGGTCAGCAGACGACAAATAGTTTTTCAATCGACCTTCATGCACAGAAAGGTCAGCTTGGGAGCCGGATGTTTTGTCTCCTCCTTCACGAGACACTCGAGAGCGCATGCTCGTAAAGCGCTTCCGGTTGAGGGTCTTCTGGGAATAATCGAAGTGTATAACCGTCTGGGGTGAGCGAAATTGGAAGGAACTTTTTTTCCCTTTTCGTTTCTTGGCTTTTTTTTTCTACTGTATTCTGCACAGTTTGCATTCTTCCCTGCCCTCGCCTAGTTTCTGTGGACACTTACCCTTCTGCCTGACGAAGTCCCCTTCCCTCGGCCCCTCCTCCCCCTCCCCTCCCCCCCCCTTCCCACCTCCGACCCCTTGCCCGTCCGTTCCTTTACTTAATTTCCTTTCGGTCTCCATTTGTCTGCTTTTGTCTGACCAGCCAAACACGAGCAAGGAGATCAAAAGGGGTTATGTAAGTGGTCGGCCATACTCGTTATATTTTCGGAGACGGCAGGGTCGGAATAAAGTTAACGAACTTTCCAAGTCAAGAAACTAGTGCATACAAACAACCTATTTTTGTGTCAAGAGAACTCAGTGACCGGTACATGAAAGAAGGTGTGTTTCGTTAGCCCCAAACTTTTTTCTTGAGTAAAGAAGAAAACTTATCGCGGGTATTTTTTTTAAATATTTTTAGCTGACCTGTTTTTAGCTAATATGCAATGACTGAGAAGCCATAAGAACATCGCATGCTTCAATGTTAGATACATCTCACTTTTTTTCCAATCTGATTGAGGAGGGACTTTAGCAATGAACATCATGAAACAATATCATGAATTCTGACTGAGGGAATAACACCGCCCCCCCCCCCTTACACACACACACACACACGCGCACACACACACACACATCCCTACATGGTTGATTTTGCCTGCCTCTCAGGATGCTTGGGTGAGGTGGGGTGGATGTTTTGGAGTTGAACGTCCTTTTCAACAATGCGAGGGTGATATCAAAGAGAAGAGGCAACGAGAAAAAAGGGTCAGTACAAATATTTGGCCCTAGCCGGGGTTCGAACTTACGGCCCCATCATTGAAAGTCCAACACTCTACCATTCCAGGTTAACGCGGCTCCCTTCTCAGGATGGGCAAACCCAAAAGAGTCATACAAGTGTTTCGAACAGGTCCACCGTATCTATTGCCAGTATTGGGTCAGCAAGCTATAATAATAATAATATGGGAACTTAAGGGACGCCCTCCCTCTCGCGGGAGCTCAGGGCGCCTTACAATCAGCACACACTCACTCACCCAGAAACACACGCAACATGCCTCCACACATACATTTAACTACAAGTTAACACATTATGTGCAGCATCATACACGGGCTGCCCCTGGCTTATACACACACACACACACACACACGACCAGCAAGATGATGATGTGGCAACAGTTATTGGTTGAAGGCTGTGAAGAGGTGGGTTTTCAGATTTGTTTTGTAAGACAGTTTTGCGTCTGCATAATTATCTGATCGAAACTGGGAGATCATTCCAACAAGTCGGACCCTGGTATGAATAACTACGCTGACCAAAGGTCTTTGTCTTGACGCGAGGGACACGGAGTTTCCGAGTGTCAGCAGCAGAACGAAGTTGTCTAGATGGAGTGTAAAACCGAAGCAAAGAAGACAGATATGGAGGACAGGAGGAGGTGACACAGTTGTACGTAAGGGATAAAAGGTCCAAAGACCCAAAGGGCGCAGTGTATAGATCTCTAGAGTCCTTGCCGTCTTACAGTTCTTTAACGATGTTTTTGTTCATTTTCAAATTGGGTGTAACGTGAGGGTAACATGACGTGTACGTACCCGGGTGGTATGACTTTTGAGCAGACCAATATTTTTGCGTATGACCGGCCCCCCGTAGTGTAGAGGTTAACACTTAGGACTATGGACCGGGAGACCCGGGTCCGAATCATAGCCGAGGCAAGCAGGATTTTTCCTACCAAGGTCGGCTCTTACCGAGCGGGTGTGCTATGGGCCCGGCCAAGCGGAGACTATTGCCACACAGCCGAGCCTCACCTTCTTTACGCGTGCGAGTTTTCGGGTGCTTTTCTTGGTATGACACATCTCATGATGATGATTACACGGCCGGCACCGCAGATGACCGGGCCTGGTTAGCGCTGGGATGTTTTATGACGGGAAACGCTGAATGCGGCCTTGTCCCGCAGTGCCAAACCACACGGACCTCCATGGCATCATCATCCTATCATTCTCATCTCCTTCATCATGCGTAAAAAAAATTACCCAGCTTCCGAACCCTCCACCCCTGACCTGGGAGGAACATCACTGGAGCTGGCGAGGAGGTGTGGCAGAAAAAGAAAAAGAAAAAGATCGCTCATGTCTTAGCCACGACGACACTGCAGAAGGCTTTAATTTTCCAAATATTCTTTGGTTATGGTAAGCAACCCAGGTCAGTCTGTTAGCTTTTTTTTTTTTTAATTTTAGAAAATTTTGGAAAACTCTTGTCCCTTTAACAAATACACAAGAAACACAAAAAAGAAGAATTTTCAAAATACGAGGGCCACTCACCATTTTTGCAACCTGGCTTTTCAAGAACACTTACAATCAGTCTGTCTACTCAAGGTTTTGGAAGAACCTCCCATCAGCCTGTACACAATTTGACATCCCATCAAACCAGGTGTTCATGACACCCGACCACGCTGACTGGGGTAGGTCCAAAATGACACCCTCGAACAATGCTCGGGCATCTTCTGCACTCCGAAACTGCTTTCCCTTCAACTGCCTCTTCACGGAAGGAAGCAAAAAAGAGTCACAGAGTTGCAGCTACTATGTGCGCGCTGGCACTTTCATGATGAAGCAGTAGAACACGGACACCCGCTCGGGGACGCTGTTTGCACCATGCCTGGAAGACTTTATCTAGGCAAACAGTGGTTGACATACCAGTCAGCCGTAACCGTCTTTCTGTCCTCAAGCAGTATGGTGGCAAAGTGGCCAGAATTTGCAAAGAAACAGACTATCAATTTTTTGGAAGCACTTCTGTTACTTTTGAAGTTCACATGTGGGTTCTCACCTGGGAAGACCCATACCGCCGACTGTTGCTTCGTTTCGGGGTCGTATTGGTATACCCAGGTTTCGTCTCTTGTTACGATGTCCCAGACCCGAGGGGACCTTCCTCCGTCACATTTTCTTAGTATGTGGTTGCACCAGTTCACCCTACCCCGATTCTGCTCTTCAGTCAGGTTGTAGAGCCCCTAACGGGTACAACGTTTCCCTATGCCAAGGAAGTCGTGAAGGATGCAAATGAGATTTCCCGATGAAATATTCATGATATCCTGTGTTACAGCGTATATCATTTTTGGGTCCTTCTTAATCAGGGATTCAACCCTATAGACTTTTTCTGGGGTAACGGTCGTTGCCATTCGACCACAACGGTCATCGTCTTCAACTGTTGTCTGGCCAGACATGAACCGTCGGAACCACCTAAAACCAGTGGCTTTGGACAGAGATTGATCTCCAATACAGTGTTTTAAACTTTGAAAAAAAAAAGCCATGAAAAGATTTTCCCCAGCAGTAGTCACAATACATCATGGCTCGAAAATCCCTTCCAGAAAGGTCAACACTGCTGGCAAAAGACCCGTCACCCTTACTGCACATTTTGTCGCATGGAATATAAACGGTTGTACGAAATCAAGTAGTTTTTGTTTTCATTAGTATTATGAAACTGGTCTACGATGTGATGTAAACAGAAAAGTAGTGACGTCATTAGCTCGTCCAGGTTGCAAAACATAATGAGAGGCCCTCGTATCTTGTAGGTATCATTCTTTGGTCATGGTAAGCAACCCAGGTCAGTCTGTTAGCTGGGAATTTATTTTTAATTTTAGAAAATTTTGGAAAACTCTTGTCCCTTTAACAAACACACAAGAAACACACACACCAGAAAAGAAGAGGAAGAATTTTCCAAATAACTTGTTGGTATCATTCTTTGGTATTGGTAAGCAACCCAGGTCAGTCTGTTAGCTGGGAAATTTTTTTGAATGTTAGAAAATTTTGGAAAACTCTTGTCCCTTTAACAAATACACAAGAAACACGAAAACAAAAAAGAAAAAAGAAAATGAGGACCATCTAAAAACTCACAAACCCATCCAACAACTCCAACGAGTTTTCTTACCGCAAAATGCAGGCTGCTGCCAAAAGAAAAACAAAATCAGTATTCTTTGATCATGAGATCTAGATGTGCCGGGGAAACTTTTTGATCCCCCTAGTGACAGAAGTGCCGGCGGCAATGGATTAATGCGATCATCATGTCCCTAGATGTTGGGGGGAAATCCGGCCCTAGAACGAACGTGGTCTGCAAATTAAAAACACCGCAGCAGGGCTTTACCATTAGGGCTTCTGATTATTTACAAAAAAAATGTTGTCAACTTTTGTTGCTGTCGGGTTTTACTCATTTTTGTTCGTTTGTTTTGTGAGAAAGAGTAAGAAAAACGCATTTGTTTGTGCAGATGCATTCATAGACTGTCTGTCTGTCTGTCTGTCTGCCTGCCTGCCTGCCTCTCTGTCTGTCTGTCTGTCTGTCTGTCTCTCTCTCTCTCTCTCTGCTTGTCTGTCACACACACACACACACACACACACACACACACACACACACACACACACACACACACACACACACACACACACACACACACACACACAGAGTCTGTCTGTCTGTCTGCCTGCCTCTCTGTCTGTCTGTCTGTCTGTCTGTCTCTCTCTCTCTCTTTCTGCTTGTCTGCAACACACACACACACACACACACACACACACACACACACACACACACACACACACACACACGCGCGCGCGCGCGCGCGCTCGCGGTTCTACAGCCAAATACATGCATCGCAACTGATCACACACACAAGAAATCTGTCCTTATCATCCTGCATTTATTTCTTACTCTTCAAACCCGGAAAGTAAAACTTTATCCAAGTTTTTTTTTCTTTTTCGACAGAAGCATTAAACTTTTACCCCTCCGAAGCTGAATGCCTACATGTAACGATCACATTGCGTGATACTCTAATCGAAGAGGTAAAAAGTAAAAAAAAAAAAAAAAAAAAAATCCGAGCAGGATAATGAATAAATGTGGCCTCTCTTTCGCTTGCTTTTATCCAATCAGCGATGCGCTCTTCTTTCTTGTCCCCCATTTACGAAATCTAGTCATCTAACGAGCTCTTGCAACTTACGCTGTAAAAGAAGAATAATGGTTATTCCGCGGCCCGCACGACTCGGGTTTTTAGTTCACGCCTCGACTGGAGAAACATCACCGCTAATCCAAAGACAAATTTATTTTCCCTCTTGCGCACTTGTATACGCTGCTGTTTGTTCTGCCCCTCTAAATGACTAAAGCTTGTTGTGCGCGTGGAACATTTTGCGTTTTATCTTTAGTGGCCAGCTTGGAAGATGCAGGGCCGGGCTTGAGATAAAGTGTCGTATGAAAGCATCACTATCTCTATCAGTTTGTGGAGACGGATAGATAGACCCATACGAAGTAGAGCCGTTCCTTTCGGGTTAGGTATCCACTGTGCTGTGAGGGTTAGAAGGCCGATACATGTATATAGTTGGGTTGTTGTTGTTGTTGTTGTTGTTGTTGTTTGTACGCACTGAAAATAAACATGACTTGACTTGGCATCACGTTGTTTTTTGTGGGTTTTTTTTTTTAACCACTGGAAAAAAAGGATAAGTCATGTTTAGTCGGTTCCTCTGATCTATCGGTAGATCGGTAATACTGAATTGCATGGCATTGTATCGCTTTTGCCAAGACTCTCTCTCTCTCTCTCTCTCTCGTGAGTTCGTATCCCAGCTGGGGCCAAATATTTTGTGCTGGCTTTTTCATCGTTGCCCCGTCTTTGATATCACCCGTATGTGGTGGAAAAAGAACGTTAAACCCCCAAACACCCACCCACCCACCCACCTCTCTCTCTCTCTCTCTCACACACACACACACACACACACACACACACACACACACACACACACACACACACACACACACACACACACACACACACACACACACATTAACACCGAACTTAACACGTGTTAATTTCACTACAGTTTCCTGACAATAAATCTTTTTAATGGTTCAAGCACCTCAATTTTTTCAGACACACATGCCGGAATTTCACGTCATTACCACGTGCAAAGAGGAAAAACTTAATCTGCACTTCGTATCACACTGCACGTTGAGGAATGTCTTCACGACATCCAGTTAAAATTAATTACGTCTGTTAAGTTGGAGAATATGGCGTAGTGCTCATGCTTCGCAAGAACACGGGAAATTCCAGGTGTAATGGGGTTTGGGAAAAGTATATATAATTATTTCTGCCAGCAGACAAACGCAGTAAGACAGGCGTTTCATATTAATTTTGGCACAAACAAGCAGAGTTCCAGTAATTGCCTACTTTTCCAGCGGCCTGTTTTGTAAGGGGTGGGTGGGTAACGTCGTTTTACACCGAATACGGGTGATATCGAAGACAGGGCAACGAGAAAAGACCAGTACAACGTTTTGGCCCAAGCTGGGAATCGAACTCACGACCCAAGAATTGAAAGTCCAATGCTCTCGCGCTCGACCGCCCCAGCTCCCAAAGAGAGACAGAAATAGAGGGTGGGTGGGTGTTTGGGGGTTTAACGTCCTTTTCCACCACATACGGGTGATATGAAAGACGGGGCAACGATGAAAAAGCCAGCACAAAATTAACATTTGGCCCCAAGCCGGGATACGAACTCACGACCCGAGCATTAGAAGTCCAGCGCTCTACCATTCGGCCACCCCGGCTCCCCTGTGTGTGTGTGTGTGTGTGTGTGTGTGTGTGTGTGTGTGTGTGTGTGTGTGTGTGTGTGTGTGTGAGAGAGAGAGAGAGAGAGAGAGAGAGAGAGTGTGTGTGTGTGTGTGGTTTGTGTGTGTGTGTGTGTGTTGTGTGTGTGTGTGTGTGTGTGTGTGTGTGAGAGAGAGAGAGAGAGAGAGAGTGTGTGTGTGTGTGTGAGAGAGAGAGAGAGAGAGAGAGAGAGAGAGAGAGTGTGTGTGTGTGTGTGTGTGGTGTTGTGTGTGTGTGTGTGTGTGTGTGTGTGTGTGTGTGTGTGTGTGTGTGTGTGTGTGTGTGTGAGAGAGAGAGAGAGAGAGAAACCGCTTGAGTTTAAATCAAATTTAAAGAAAAACCACCAAAAAAGTACGCCAACCCCCCCCCCCCCAAAAAAAAAAAAAAAAAAAAACGGAGCAAGAGCCCTGGGCTCGAATGGAGTCGTGCCCGAACATACACCATATGTCAACAACCCCCCCCCCCCCACCACCAAAAAAAAAAAAAAAAAAAATGAAGAAACGAGAAGGAAAAGAGACGAAAAAGAAGCCACGGAGAACGAACTTCAACCAGATTTGCGGAGAATCGATATAAGAAATGGGCGCGAAAGGAAAAGGGATGGAGGACACGCAGAGTTAGCCTCCGGACATGTGATGGCATTTTCTGCGTGCTCTTGAACGTGCGGTGCCCATAAAGTTAAAATGTCAAAGATGTTCGGAACACACTTTTGGCTGCCCACTTCGCTAGGGCCCCACCTTTTTTTGTAGTTTAATTTTCTTAAGGATGGGGAAGGGGGATGGGGGGTGGGAAGGGGTTTGAGGAGGGCGCTGGATATGCGGGAGGGGGAATGGGAAGGGTGGAGGTGGGTGGCTGGTTGTTTTAAAGGCGCTATAGCTACCATTTGTATGCTTACAGATCATCCTGAGCTGTTTTAGTGGTATCTACCGCCACACCGCTCAGACACCTGGGCAGTGACAGCGTCAGTCTGTAATATTGCTGGCACTGAGCCAACAGAAGCGTACTCGATGAAGCGGCAGCCACACTGAGCGCTCCAATAGTTCAACAATAGTCGTGAAGTTTCGAATGTTGGACCGCTCGCGCAAAATGTAAACAACATTATCGCATTCCAGGTGGACATTTGAAGTTGACATTTTTTGTTGATACAATTTTCAGCACCATGTAAAAGGGATTTATCGCATGCTGTTGACTTTACATTTCACAGTTATACATGTTCTTTATAGCTGCAACCTCATGTGGAGCATGTTATTATGTCCATTTTAACTCAGCAATTATGTGTTTGAAGAATGAGACCGGGGCGGTCGGTGGTATAGTGGTTAAGAGACTTGTCACCAATGCGAGAGGTCAGAGGTTCGAGTACCACCCGGGGCGAAGAATTTTTCCTTCTCAGTCGTACGTGGCACCGTTCATTCGGGCCGATCGTCGGGGGTTCTCTCCGGGTACTCCGGCTTCCTCCCCCTCTGCTTTGGGAATGTTCAGCCCACCAAATTTGAAAAATAAATGCAATTCTAAATTCCGAAATTTAAATAGCTGAGCTGACCCTTCGCACCACGTGATTTTAATGTGTTTATGTCCCGTGTGCGAGAGAATGCGTGTGATTCACGTGAGCGTGCGTGTTGGGTTCAGTTCGAGGCGCTTCAGTTGAGCCAATTCATGAAAATTAATTGGGTAAAGCGCCTATACAATTATTATTATTATTAGTCGACACATGAAGATGTTTATGTGACTATACAAATGTGCACAGATAGATGCTTCTAGTTGATGTCACTTCATGGAGCAAAACAAAAAACAAAAGAAAACAAAAACAATGTCCCATGTATACAGATGCTCGAAATGCAACAATCGACAACCTTGCCTGTCAGTATAAACATATAGATCTACTTCTCCACGGCAACACAGACTTTCCATTGTCAGTTAACGTACATATTTTCACACAGTTCTAGAGTTTATCACACTTTCGGCACGTTTTTCTTAGCCACATAAATAAATATACTAGTACGTACTATCATCGACTGTAGCAGCTGACCGCCGTTGATAGGAAAATGCTCATTGACAAACTGAGACCTCTCTCTCTCTCTCTCTCTCTCTCTCTCACACACACACACACACACACACGCACACACACACACACACACACACACACACACACACACACACACACACACACACACACACACACACACACACACACATAATTCGTATACCGCCATTGCATATGTTGCTTGAATTGTATTTTTATTGAGCATGTCATAAGCATGTCTTGTTTATGCTCAAACTGTGTTTCTGTAATTTCATCAGTGCAACAAAATAAATCAGTTTAAACCAAAACAAAAACAAACCAAAACAAAACAAAACAAAACAAAAACAACAACAACAACACCCCCCCCTCCCAACCAACAAAACCCCCCCCCCAAAAAAAAAAAAAAAAAAAAACAACCATTGTATCACATTACGAGTTGTACTAATCATCAAGACACAACATTTCGAGAGTACAGGAGCTTTCACGAGCGAAACTGTTCCAAAACAAAAATCTAACAAAACTGGAATTAGTCCATTTAACGTATCTTACTGTATGCGCCGGGTTGAAGGGGTAGCGTGAAGGGACCCGGGGAGGGGTGGGTGGAGGTGGTTGGGGATGTGACTATGTGTGGCTGATAGTATTGTGGGGAGGGGGGGGGGAGGGACGCACTGAATTGGACTGTAGAGGTCCAGAGATTGAAAAGGTCAACAAGTGAGATGTTTTGTGGTCTCATGAACGCAATATTGCGAGGCCTGCGCAACGTCCTTTTGGAAAGTGCGCATGTCAGTGAAGATATGGGTATGCACGCATGCGCACTCAGCTGAAGTATTTCGAAATGAAAATAAGGAGTCGCCGACGCAAATAATCAAAGTTTCCGGGTTTGTTTGGTTTTTTTTTTTTTGTTTTTTGGGGGGGTGGGGGGGGGGGAGTTTTCCCTTTTAGCTTTCACGCCATCTCTCTCTCTCTCTCTCTCTCTCTCTCTATCTCTTCATTTGGCTCGCGCCGGTTTCAGTTCCGGCATACTTACTGAGGCTGACACGTTCTTAGCGGATCTGCGTGAAATGTCGATTCTGTTTAGCGTGACTTGTGCATATTCTGTCTCAGGTTCACGGAAACCTAGAGCTTCAGTTTCCGTTCATTACACGAGTTTGACAGTATAGAGAAATGGTCTACCTTCCTTGCTGCACAGCTAAGACGACTTCAGTTTTCAGTGTAACGCCATTTTGTAAAAACCAAGTTCGGCCGGACAGCTTTGCTTTGCTCTGTGTGTGTGTGTGTGTGTGTGTGTGTGTGTGTGTGTGTGTGTGTGTGTGTGTGTGAGTGTGTGTGTGTGTGTGTGTGTGTGTGTGTGTGTGTGTGTGTGTGTGTGTGTGTGTGTGTGTGTGTGTGTTCTAACGAAAGTCAGATCAAAGGATGTACCAAGGTTTTCCAGTATTTAAAGTTACGTCTAGTGCCTGTTCTTGCGCATGCGTCTGAGTGTCTGTCCATATTAAAGCCTTCAGTTGTTGTCTGCAAATGTTGTTGTCGTTGTATTGTTGTTCGGTGTTGCTGCCGCTGTTGTTGCTGTTGCTGTTGAAGTTATGCTTATGTTCTTGTTTGTTTGTTGTCTTCGATATTGTTCAATACGTTGAACTCGATCTCACATCCTAAATCTCGACTGATGCATACAGTTACTGGCTGCAACTGATGGGTTAATGCAAATGCCGCTGATCTGGAAATCCCGAGTCAAATTCCTACCCGCAAAACGGATTCAAACCCAGAACCTTCATTCGGCTTCGCTGCGACAACTGCTCTCACTTGTGACCACCTTGCTTTCGTAAACCACCAGCGCCTCAACTCAGTTCTTACTAAGTAAGTTTGGGGTTATGTACCAGGGGTGGGTGGGTGTTGGGGGGGTTTAACGTCCTTTTCCACCGCATACGGGTGATATCAAACACGGGGCAACGTTGAAAAAGCCAGCACAAATATCATTTTGGTCCCAGCCGGGTTAAGAACTCACGACCCGAGCATTACAGTGGCCCCAGTTTAAAAAAAAGTATCATTCAGTAATTGATTCAAATCAGCTGGATCAAATCAAACGGACTTTAATCGGTTTAGCTTAGTGGAAGTGTTTGCACTTTGATCATACTCGTGTTTGCTGCTGTAAGAACCGGTAGGGAAGCGTTTAATCTTGCCTGAATTTCGCATACAGGGCCAAAACCGAAAAAGCATCAATAACGCGGGATACTCGGTGCGCGGTACGAAATGTGTTAATAGTATGAATCTTTGGGGGGGGGGGGGATCTACAATGAAATTCCTGCCCGCCACGGGATTTGAACCCAAGACCTTATAGTTATTTCGACAGCTGCTCTAACCACCTAGCCAACGTGAACCACCAATGACCTTATGATACGAACCTTTTCAAAAATCCCTCATCAAATCAAATCAAACCAGATCAAATCCCTCGCCAATGAATCCATGACTTTACTTCAGAGAGATCGAGAACTACCCCCCCCCCCCCCACACACTCCCCGGACGTTCGAAAAGAAGAGAGATTATTACTTTTGAGCCCTTTGGCCGGTACTGACTACTGACCAGACTCAATCATATCAAACGCTTCCGCAACAAGCAACAATGTCATTCACCACCAAACACACAATCCCGTACCACAGCTGGACCGCAACAAAGCCCCATGGACCACATGATGGCTGCAGCCCGGCGTCGTTTGCTAAAAGGGTCAAAGCGCCTCGGATTTTGTAAGCTGCGTTAGCCTCTTTCACTGCTTGTCGGTAGAAGCATCTTGATTCGATCTGTTGCTCCCCGCGACGGTGTCACGTGAAGCCGAAAACCGGTATCAAACCGTGAAAAAAGTGTCAACGGAGAGGAAACAAACTTTTAATTAGTTCTCGTCTGCCGGCTAGCCATTTCTGAGTTTTCCTGGTTGCGGCGGCTATTGTTGTGTGTAATACTCTGATCTCAATCCCAGTTCCGCGCACTCGCTGGACAACAAGGTCCAGGAATCCGGCTTGATCATCAAGTGCATGGCTGGACTGGAGGTCACACAATCAAACCAGTTTCGACGCCGGAAGTGATCTCCGTGTAGACGGAAAGGCCACAGGTCACGGCAAGGTCACCGGGCAGGGTCACGGAAAGTTCGGACCGGACAAGGAACGGACCGGGGTGTCCAATTTCAGCGTGCCTTGTGAAATCCGAGTAACAAGAAAGCGGATAGGGGCTGCTGATTGAAAGAATCGACTGAGAACTCTTGATTAAACTTGTCTGATCGTCGTGAATGACACGGTTGATCGAATGGCAAGAATATTGCCACACAATTTCTCAGACGAGAGAGAGAGAGAGAGAGAGAGAGCCTAACCGAGCAACAGAACAGATCGCAATCTAAGGGAGAGAAGAACAGTTTTTGAGACGCTTTAATATAACGTTGCTTCCCCTGCAAGTTTCAATCCGCAGTCAGTCAGCTGCCGGAAAGCACACACACACACACACACACACACACACACACACACACACACACACACACACACAAATATGCCCTAGTGAATAATAAACATCCATCCGGCCACAGTGACTGACTAAAGGCAACGATGAGGCAGGGGCATTAATGACAAAAGAGAGGTTGTTTCCCTTCGATCGATGCGTGGGAGACTGAGCAGCCGAACCACTAAGACTAAGAACCGGGGGCACACACCTTTGAAACAGAGGTATGTACACGATCTTTTTGAGAGGTTTCAGAAGGTACACTAAGTTAGCGCTGATCGTCGCTGAGCTGATTCACAGTCGATTTCTCCGCTCAATGAACTTGATGTATCAATGACGTAACTTAATCGGCGATTGCGTCACTGAGCATCATGTTAGCAGTCATAAATAAATCTTCTTATTCGTCGGAAGCGCAGATAAGTAACAGCTGCCTCTACTGATCTGACTCTCTCAAACGACGTGAAACAAAGGCATCGAAGAATAACGACGACCCGTTGGCAGATGCCGTAAACAGCTCTTGAGAACAAAAATCATCATGACGACGGAGAGGCCAAACGTGAAAGGTGTGTGTACTTTATTTCCATCTTTGCTGAGCCAGCATATATTTTGAACAATTTCGCTCGTGAGTGCCCCTGTACGCTTGAAATACTCATCTTGATGATTAGTATAGCTCTTCATGCGACACAATGTTGTTTACACTTTGCGCCGCGAGCGGTCGAACATTGAAATTCTACCACCCAGTGTTGTAACACTACTGGAGCGCTTAGTCAGTGTAGTCGCCGCGTCAGCGAGTACGCTTCTGTTGGATTAGTGCCAGCTTTGCAGACGCTGTCACTGTCCAGGTGTCTAAGTGGCGTGGTGATAGATACGAAAACAGCTCAGAACGTCGGATCTGTGAGCATAAAAATGGTAGCAACAGCCCCTTTAACTGAGAACTTACTGTTTACAAAGAGAAGTGGAAACATGTAGGATGTCAAGCTGTTGTTGATGGTGGTGGTGTGGTTACTATTCCAGTTGTTTTTGATGTTGTTATGACTATTCTTGTTGTAATTACTATTGGTAGTTTTTGTTTGTTTGTTTTTTTGCTGCCACATCTCTTTGCCGGCTCCAGTGGTGTTCCTCCCTGGTAATGGGTGGAATCCACGGAGGGCTCGGAAGTTGGGGCAATTTTTATTATGCATGATGATGAAGATGAGGATGATGGTAAGATGATGCTACGGAGGTCCGTGTGGTTGGGGACTGCGGGACAGGGCCGCATTCCACGCTTCCTGTCATAAATATCCCGGCATTAACCAGGCCCGGGAACTACGGCACCTGCGGTGCCCGCTGTGTAATCATCCACATCATACGACGTGTCATACCAAGGGAAGCACCCCCTAAGTCGCACCCGTGAAGTGGGTGAAGCTCGGCTGTGTAGCAACAGCCTCCCCACTGGGCCCATAGCACACATGGGGACCTATGCATGGACACAACCTTCCGTAGGCACAGCCTAAACGCCAAGTCTCAGACTTGGCAGTCTCGGTCTAAATTTCTCGCGCAACCGCTATGCATGGACGCGGACAACAGCCCAGGCAACCAAGTCTCAGACTTGAAGTCGGCCTACGTGACGTCAGCTGCTTTATCTAAATTTAGAGTGTGGGATTCCGGTATTCCCCAGCCAATTGTGAGAGTACGCATGCGCATGTGTTCAACGAGACAGCCCAGCGCCGCGGGAAAGGAACAGCCAGCGGGATGCCTTACGCAATACACACCGCGCGCGGGCGGTCAGTCGGCCGGTACATGTGGCAGACTGACCCACCACGCGGCACTGTGCATCAGTTTCTGCGAGTCAAGTTGAACCTCGGGCCGGACTCAGACGTAAAAATACTGAACAACAGAAATAAAGGGGAATATTGCTTACGGAATGGATGACATACTCCCATATCACCTCTCAAGGAAGGTGAGCAAACTAAATGCAGAAATCTTTAGACTGGTGAGACTGGCACAGCGCAGGTCACAGTGACATGCTGACCGGATCGACTGAGCCACTGATGAGAGTGCCATGCAAAACAGTACACACCAAAGACACTCGCAGTATAGTACATATACCCGTAAAACACGATCTAGGCCTTGGCATAGTCGAATGAAACTCCACAACACCGAAAAACGCCATGCTGATTGTCGTTTAGGCCGAGCCTACGGCATTTAGGCCGCCGATTTCGCGTGACTAAATCGGGGCTGTTTAGGCTGCCGTTTAGACCCTGACTACCCCGTTGTCTGTGTCCATGCATACCGATTTCCGAGATTTAGTCAGAGCCTACGAATTTAGGCAGGGCCTACGCGTTTAGGTCGTGTCCATGCATAGGTCCCCCGCTCTGGGTAGGAGCCGACCTAGCTAGGAAAAATCTCGCTTGCCTCTGCTGGGACTCGAACCCGGGTGTCCCGGTCCATAGTCCAAAGTGCTAACCACTATACTACGGGGGCCGGTTTAATTACTATTGTTATTGTTATTGTTATTGTTGTTGTTGTTGTTGTTGTTGCGTTTAGTGGTAGTGTTTCTGTTCCTGCACTTTTTGACAGTCACAGTGTGCATAACCCACTTGCTTTTCAGGGCTTCTGGTATTTTCGCTTGCCGTGGTCACACGCTGTCAGTTTAACTTTCAACTCAGTTCAGATCAAGATCGGACCAAGTGTTGTAAGTGTGCATATTTGTACGTGTCTTGCATTTCTGTCTTTCTTTCTTTCTTTACGGTCGTTTATCCCTTGGTCGTACCTTCTCTATGCTCGAACAATTTTCTCTGCGGATTCACAGAAAAGGGAAACAATGTCACTATGATCTCCCCTTGGGGTTATGAGCAGACGACACTTCGTAAATCACACACACGTCAACAGAGTTTAGCGACAGAGAAGATTCGATGGTACAACTGACTAAAGTTATGTTTCCTTTGGCGCGGCGCGACGGCGGAGCGACTGCGGCGGCGGCGGCGGCAAAAATCGGGAACAGAGAAAATAGATGGGGTGTATCCTTGTACGCGGCGCGGCGAGCGGCGGCGGCGCGAATTTTTTTTTTACCGCTCCAAGGAGCGAAACACCTGCGGATTCGCGGCGGATCGTAGGCGTGGCCTCCTTCGCGCCAAATTTCCAGACACGTGGTTTGCACTGCCTGATCACTGGCACTGGTTGCATGTCCAAAAACCGGAAAGGCAACCTGAGCAAACTGTTCTCTGGTGAGTCGGAAATACACCTTGAACTTGTCGCCATCGGCTTGTAGTTCACGTATGAGGTTGTGGAAAGCGCCTTGTTCAAATCACAGCTTCAAAACGCCGGCTGTGCACCCAGAAGCGATGCCTTCGTCTCGGCTTCGATTTCTTTGATTTTTTTCAAAAGGATAAGTATAGCGATTAAATTCTGCACTGAAACAGCGTGAGCTACAGCTAGCTTAGAGTGGACTGGCGCCATCTTTCCAAGTCAAAACAAAGCAGGCGGATAAAAAATGCGCTCCGCGGGAAAGGAGACATGCGCGCTCGGCGATTTCTGCTTTTTGCCGCCGCCGCTGCCGCCGTCGCCGTCGCTCCGCGCCAAAGGAAACGTGTATACCGGTTCAGTCATGCGAGAGTCGTCAGTGTGCAGGCCGTCTCAGAATGATTGTATACAAATTGCACATTTCACATAATCGGGAGTATCATTTTTTCAGCATGCATATTTCACATGTGAGACCGGGTCATACACGGCCCCTATTTACTGCTATTTTTGGATGGCCATGTTTGTGGCATGCGTGCTGGTTTTGCCCATCGCAGTTCTGGAATATTCTTTTAGTTTTAGTTTTGTACTTCTCTTTTATGTGTAGCATGTTATTGTTCCTAGTGGTGAATCTTTGGCTATCACCTGAACGAGTATTTGTATTCATGGATACGTTTTCCTTTGTTGGGCTAGGCTGTAATGCCTCCCCTTTCTCCCCACGTGGCCGTGCCTTTGTTTTCCCCCTTCCGGCCCATTGTGCAGTCGCGTGACGTCACATGGCGTCACCGGATGTACATTATGTAATCCACCCGCCTATATAAGCCGGGTGGTCCACTAGCCACGCGTCTTTCAGTTAGAGTGTACGTGGCCAGGGAGGACGTCGCCGGAGTTAGTGTGCTGTTGTAGTTTTCTTTTGTCGAGCCGCACTCCTAGGAGAGACCACGTGTTCTGCTTTTCCGCCATCATACTCTGTGCAGCTCTCATTCTGCATGTTGTTGCTGGACGCAAATAAACCAACACAAGTCAAAGCGACCACTGCGTTGAGTCCCCTGCCTGCACACGGTTACACATGATTATCATGATCTGTGTCAGTTTAGACTATCAAGGAATACACGACTCCTCAGTCTCAGCAAGCCCCGGGGCCAAAGCCTGGCCCTTTCACTTTTGCCGTGTATAAGCAGTGTATTGGAAAAAACACAGTGCGGCCATGACGTCATTTTATTCCCAAAGGGGTGACTGATTTCAAGATGAAAAACAGACGTAATGGTATTTTTCCTCAAATGACGTCAATGGATGAACAGTTTTCTTTGCACGTTTCAGTCATATCGAACTACACCTGCTTCCCTCTTTGTGGTGTCTGGCAATAAAGTTTGCCAGACCGTACCGCATGTGTTACTCATTATGCCGCGGCACGCGATTGGCTGAATTCTAGGGGCTCGCCCCCTTCGATTGACAGGAGTGGAGTCGTCTATTATTTTACAACCCGCACATTTGAAGTAATTACCATGATCTGTTCAGCTGAAGGCCGTTCCAGAGTGCATTTAGGTGTCAGCCCACTAGATCCCCTGGTAACGGAAGTGACGAAAGGAACAGGGTGGGAGAACCGGTCTACAGTATGCATCACGTGCGGCTTTAACCAGTCTGGCCAGGAGTTTGAGGGAGACATTTTCTCTGTAGTTCGACTGACATACATAAAACGAGGTACGTTGTGTGGCGCTGTTTAAAGCAAAAAAATAAAAATAAAAATAATAATAATAATCCCCCTAAACACCCCTAACACCCCCACCGCCCCACCACACCACCACCACCACCCCCTCCCCCCCCCTTCCCCCCAGGGGAGCCGGGGTGGTCGAATGGTAGAGCGTTGGACTTTAATGCTCGGGTCGTGAGTTCGATCCCGGCTGAGCCCAAATAATGTGCTGGCTTTTTCATCGTTGCCCCGTCTTTGATATCACCCTATGTGGTGGAAAAGGACGTTAAACCCCCAAACACCCCCCCCCCCCCCCCCCAAAAATAAAATTGTGGCCACCGATGTGTAGTGGTTAGCACTTTGGACCATGGACCGGGAGACCCGGGTTGGAATCCAAACCGAGGCAAGCAGGATTTTTTTTTCTACCTAGGTCGGCTCCTACCCAGTGCGGGTATGCTATGGGCCTAATGGGGAGGCACACAGCAGGGACTCATCCACTTCACGGGTGCGACTTTGAGGGTGCTTCCCTTTGTTATGACACATAATTATCATGATATGGATGATTACACGTCCTGCACCGCAGGTACCGTAGTTCCACGGCCAGGTTAATGCCAGGAAATTTAAGACAGGAAGCGCGGGCGGGTGGGTGGGTGTTTGGGAGTTTAACGTCCTTTTCCACATCGTATGGGTGATATCAAAGACGGGGCAACGAGAAAAGGCCAGGACATACCGCTCGCAACCAGGCAACACCAGACGCGGAAAAGGCTCACAAAACGATATAAAATCTTTACCACAGACACTCAGACACTTAACTATAGATACATTTATAACTGGTGGTCCAGTGTTTCAGCAGAACATCAACTGTTATTTTCGTTCGTTTCGCAGGCTTCACTGGAACACTATGAATAATACATTACTAGCACACACACACACACACACACACACACACACACACACACACACACACACACACACACACACACACACACACACATCAACTGTTATTTTTCTTTGTTTCGCAGGCACTACTGACATGATAGCGCTGGCAGAAATTAACGGCAAAATCGGCAAGGTGTCCTGGTCAACCGCCAGCATTGTGCAGAGGAGTATCAACCGGGAGGACTTCTCCGATGAGACTTATCTGGGTTTCCACTTCGAGGCGAAGGATTTCATGTGCAGCGAGTCAGGCACGTTTCTGTGCACTGCCACCGTGTTCTACGCTGGCAATGTAGACACGGAGGAAACGGCCTATTCCGGGGAATGCAGCAAAATAGTTATTGGAAATAGTAAGTGCTCGGTATTTCCGTCCATACTGAACGTAGTATAAGCTGATCGTGTGGAAGCTCATTATTGATTTATTCATGGCTATGTTTATTTATTTATTTATTTATTTATTACCGGCCCCTGTAGTGTAGTGGTTAGCACTTCGGACTATGGACCGGCAGACCCGGGTTCGAGTCCCAGCCGAGGCAAGCGGGATTTTTCCTAGCTAGGTCGGCTCCTACCCAGAGCGGGTGTGCTATGGGCCCAATGGGCAGGCTGTTGCCACACAGCCGAGCTTCACCCACTTCACGGGTGCGACTTTGGGGGTGCTTCCCTTGGTATGACACGTCTTATGATGTGGATAATTACACGGCGGGCACCGCAGGTGCCGTAGTTCCCGGGCCTGGTTAATGCCGGGATATTTATGACAGGAAGCGTGGAATGCGGCCCTGTCCCGCAGTCCCCAACCACACGGACCTCCATAGCATCACCTTACCATCATCCTCATCTCCATCATCATGCATAAAAATTGCCCCAACTTCCGAGCCCTCCGTGGATTCCACTCAATACCAGGGAGGAACACCACTGGAGCCGGCAAAGAGTTGTGGCAGAAAAAAATTATTTATTTATTTGTTTATTTATTTATTTATTTTTTTTAAATGTTCCTGCCCCAAACATTCTTTGACAGCTCCGGTGGTGTTCCTCCCAGGTCACGGGTGGAATCCACGCAGAGCTCTGAAGCTTGGACAATTTTTATCATCTAGATATGAAACTACACAGTGTCTGTGGGTCTGTTCACATGTCTTACGGTCCACGGGAACTAGCATTGTTCAGTTCGGCGACTTCGCATCGATTACCTCCCATCGCGCAAGTATCTTCAAATGGCTCCCGCGGTATCCTGCGTGATTTCTCATTTCGTCCGTATCTTCAAACGGTCCCTGCCTACGTACCTTTGCACATCAAGACCCTGGGCAAATGCGGGTACATCCGCTCCTGGCTGATAATGAGGATGATAGTATGATGATTCGTAAGTGGCAGCCCCCCCCCCCCCCCCTTTCCATTTCAAAACTTGCACTACTATGATGCATACACCCGTTTGCTGTTTCTTAGCGCTCCCGAGTGGTATCCAGATGGAGGTGTATCCAAACCGCACGTCTCTGTTGTATGTGAACGACACCATGCTGATCATATGTGGCGGCGGTGTGGGGCACCAGGGGGCCAAGTGGATCATAGAGTCTCGGAAACCCTCAGACAAGAACAGCTCATGGGCTGTCCGCCATCCCTATATCGAGGCAAGATCATCATCGTCGTCGTCGTCGTCGTCGTCGTCATCATCATCATCATCATCATCATCATCATCATCATCATCATCATCATCTGTAATATAGGCGCGATCCCCAGCTACTGGGCCCGCGCGCAGAACATGAACAGACCCCGCACGCTGACGTAAAGCACGCAACACTCTCCCACTCAACGGACATCAACACAGACAGTCACGCGTAGCGAGTGGTCAGTTCAACTATTTAGTTTCTGGAATTCAGAATTGCATTTATTAACATCGACAATAAAGGGCATCGACAAGACGAGACGTCAACAAGACAAGACAATACATCGACAAGACATGACAAGACAAAGCCGTCGACAAGACTAGACAAGACGTCGACAAGACTTGACAAGACAAAACGGGACAAGACGTCGACAAGACAAGACGTCGACAAGACAAAACAAGAACAGTTTATTGATCATTACAAAAAATAAAAAAAAAGAAGTTTCAATCTAACTCAGTCTCCATGCGTCTACTGTAAAAACACGGCCTAGATGTCAAGACAACACAATACACCGACAAAAAAAGACATCGACAATACAAGACTTTGACAAGACGAGACCTCTTCAAGACAAGACCTCGACAAGACAAGACAATACATCGACAAGACGTCCACAAGACCTGACAAGACGTCGACAAGACAAGACAATGCATCGGCCAGACTAGCCGTCGACAAGACGAGACAAAACATCGACAAGACGGCGACAAGACGTCGACAAGACCTGACAAGACGTCGACAAGACAAGACGTCCAGAAGACAAGACGTCCAGAAGACAAGACGTCCAGAAGACAAGAAAACAAGATGGCCACTGACCAGCCCAATATGTTGTTTCCATTTAATCACCTGCTGTCGTCACGGTCGTTCTTTTGTAATGCCATGTATACGGGAGGACACACACACACACACACACACACACACACACACACACACACACACACACACACACACACACACACACTCTCTCTCTCTCTCTCTCTCAATGGAAACAACTGACCGGGCTTGTCAGACCAATCTTGGTTTTGGAAGAGAGACGTCAAGTTGTTTTCTTTGAAATATATGACGTTTTCCTCATTGGGATGACGCATAATACATTTGACGTAATAACTTTGACTCGGATACAATTCTTGCAATGAAAGCAGCCCCATGAAAATTGAAGTGTTGCTGCTGCGCAGTGTAAAGATCGAATTTATACCGGCTCAATGTGTTTAACAGACAAGTCTGCGCGGCGAACGTTTTTTCACTATGTGTTATGTCTGCTGCGCGCGCGCGCACACAGACACACACAGACATACGCGCGCGCGCACGCACGCACGCACGCACGCACGCACGCACGCACGCACGCACGCAGACTTGCGCGAGCCGCGTTTGTGCATGTGCTCCATTGAGACCTATGTGGTGTTCTCTCACTCTACTATGCTATTGAGTGAGAGTCAGTGGGAAAAACAAAGCTCACTACATCAATGAAACTCCCGCTTTCCCCGTCTACAAATAGAGAACTTCCGAAAAGTGACGACACACCCCCACGTCAATCAAACATGACGTCGGCAAACTGACGCTGATACAGTTTTGCGTCAGTGCGCGTGTGCCTTTTCTGCGATGTTTGTGAGGCGTGTGGCTTGTGTAAAGGAAATGTGCTTCGAGTACAAATTTTCGAGTCAACTGACGACAACGGCTGCAGTGAATTTTTCTAATTTTTTTGTATATTTTTTATGGCACCCCAGGCTCATTATCTATGTATAGTAGGAGCGATTTTGAGATCTAAAGTGTGTTCACCAGCACTTTCATCAGGTACGGTTTACGCCAAAAGTACAAAAGCGACAACCTCCAAAATTCACTCAGTTGAGAGTCCGTATTCATGCTATCTATGTCCCAAAAATGGAGTGGTTTAGGTAAATATTACGCCTTTAAACGCCAGAAAGCCACTTTTTTTTAAAAGGGCGATAACTCGCAAATCATGTGTGCAATCGTACCTGGATCGGGCCTTCTATTCAACAATCTTGATTCATTTAGAAACCCCAAATTTGAAATCGATCGGTTCAGTATTTTCGGAGAAATAGGCATCTGAACTGGGTTCACATGCAATGTCAACTCAGGCTCGGTTTACATGAAAACTATAAGAGCGACCATTTTCTAGTAGTGAGTCAATTCAGAGTCCGTATTCAAGCTATCTACTGCCAAAAAATTGAGTGATTTAAATAAATATTACGCCTGTACACGAAAGACAACCAACTTGTCTCAAAAGGGCGATAACTCCCAAATCACTTAAGCAATCATCACACGCTTGAATCGTCTAATGTAACATTTTGATAAATTTGGATACCCCAAATTTGAAGCCATTCGGTTAAGTGTTTTCGAAGAAACGGGCCCGGACACAATTCACACACGCACACACGCACACACGCACACACGCACACACATCCGCACAGACGGCACTCACTGAGGAGGAGAAGTGCGTTCGGAACATCATACGCGTCAGCATCGATGACGCAAGTTTTCTTACGTCATTGTCAGAGTTACACTTGCAAAATCGTCTCTGCGGGAGATCGGCAGTGACGTGCGTTTGTACCACAGATGCTTGCCTATGAACGTGGAAATTTTAGCCCGTCCTATTATGTTGTTTCCATTACTATGGAAACAACATAAAAACAAGAAAAACAAGTTTATTGATCCTCCCAAAAAAAAGTAACGGTGTTGCATTTTCACCTCAATCTCCAGGAGTCGATCGTAAGGACACGCCCTAGATGTCAGTACTCCGGTGCTGTCAAGCTGCTGTTTAAACTGAAGGAAGACGACGATGGGCTTGTGTTTCGCTGTTACATTTCCGGATACGACGATTTGCTCTCTGAGTCGGAAAATAGTAATTGGTATGGTACTGTCATTTTTGTTGTTATTGTTGTTGTTGTTGTTGTTTTGGTGGTGGTGGTGGTGGTGGTGGTGGTGGTATATTTGTCAGTAGTCGTCCCACACTACCCCAATGTGAGTGGTTTGTTTAACGTCCTTTTCCACCACGTACGGGTGATATCAAAGACGGAGCAACAGTGAAAAAGCCAGCACAAATATTTGGCCCCAGCCAGGATGCGAACTCACGACCGGGGCATTAGAAGTCCACTCTATCATTCGGCTACCCCGGCTCCCGATGCCTTGCGTAATAGTGGCTTGAAGTGGCTCCTACTGGTGTGCAGTGAATCTTTTTTTTAAATCAGTCTTATCATATAGTGAGGGGTTGGTCGGGCCAGCGCTGTAATGTTCAGCTAATGTTTAGCTAATGTTTATATATGCTGTCACACGCCGTCACGAGGTTGGCGTGGAGGAGCGATGGCCAAGCGAGTCTCCGACGAGCACACCACGACAATAAATAGATAAAAGAACAACACAGAACGATACGGATAACAGGGGCGCCGGAAGATGTTGGGGGGAGGGGGGGCAGAAATTCGGAAAGGGGAACGTTGCCCGAAGAAAGTGAAAAGCGAGGGGGGGGGGGGGCGGCGATCAAATGCTGCGTAGACAAAAAACCTTTACGAACCAGGACGTTGCCCGAAAAAAGTGAAAAGCGGGGGGGGGGGGGGGGGGGAATCAGAGAAGCGGACAGCCTTCGGTCCGCAAAAACAGAAGTTCTCTGCTGGGTGGGATGACGGAGAGAGCACCAAGAGGGGTAGGGGGAGAGGCAGGGGAACGGGGGGGGCGGGGCAAGACCATGGCTTTGCCCCCCCTCTTGCCATAGTCACCTGATTTTCCAGGGGGGGGGGGGCAAAAAGACACTCTTGCCCCCCCCTGCTTGGGTACAGGGGGGGCAGCTGCCCCCCCTGCCCCCCCGGTTCCGGCGCCCCTGGATAAGGAACAGGGTGGGTGGGTGTTTGGGGGTTTAACATCTTTTTCCACCACATAGGGTCATATCAAAGACGGGGCAACGATGAAAAAAGCCAGCACAAATATTTGGCCCCAGCCGGGATCGAACTCGCGACCCGAGCATTGGAAGTCCAACGCTCCACCATTCGACCGGCTCCCCGGATAAGGAACAAGAAATTTAATAAAGAAATAAAGACAACAAACAATCCAACCACGACGCACACCACAAAAACAAAACATAACCTACTTCCCTATTATATCAGATAGCAGAGAGAAAGAGAAGAAAAGGAACAGAATTATATGCGGTTAGAAAGGAAAAGTATATCCGATAGGCCCTGCCCGCCAGCCGCCGCCAAGCCCCAACCCGCACTCAAGAAATTTACTCACCCCCTCAACTGCACTAACTGCTACTACTCACTAAGTGGCAGTGGCCACACGTGAAGTCTATGAACTTTACTAACACCCGACCTGGAATACCAAGAAAATAACACAATAGATATGATACGAGAGCCGCACGCACACCTACACGCACCTTACACACACAAACACACACACACACACACAGACAGACAGAGTCACTTCTGTGACATATGCACTACAGAGAGCCGCCACGAGGCCTCTTACGCTTGTCGTCTTCTTCTTCTTCCTCCTCCATGCACTACACCAGCCAGAGACGAAGTGACAGGACAGCCGCTGGAGAAAGCGAAACTCACGCGTGCTTCCATTAACCCCTGCAGCGACAGAGCCTGGGTTGTGTTCGGCTACACTGTGGGATGTGTACTTTCAGCAGTGGCAGTAATCGAACTGCTTTGGCTGCTCATGATCAAGTATCCACTTTTTTTTGGCTCCCTTGTGTAACAAAGGGAGTCTATGTAATAACCCTCCGTCGTCTGTGTGTGTGGTGTGTGTGTGTGTGTGTGTGTGTCTGTGTGTGTGTGTGTGTGTCTGTGTGTGGCTGTGTGTCCGCAGTAAACCTTAAAATTGGCATTTTCTCAGAATCTACAAAGAGCAGAGTCAC
>JACVVK020000015.1:1425000-1470000 GCA_018292915.2 Batillaria attramentaria | reverse complement strand
ATCCTCATCTCCATCATCATGCATAATATATATTTTTTTAAAAATGCCCCAGCTTCAGAGCCCTCCGTGGATTCCACCCACTACCTGGGAGGAACACCACTGGAACTGGCAAAGAGTTGGGGCAGCAAACAAACAAACAAACAAACAAACAAACAAAAGCCCGAAACTGAAACCAACGTATACATGCACCAACATAACCACCCCACAAGCAATCAAAATACCAACCAAGTTGTGATAATATCAATTTGATGTTTGACTCTTCATTGCGGAAGGCAAAAAGTTCTAAACTCAAATTTCACTTCGTGTTTTAAAATTCGAAATTCAGAATTTGTAACCAAGTTCCACACATTCATCTCTTGCATATGTATATAATTATGTTGATTGAAATTACACATCCCCATCCCCCACCCCCCGTGTTCCTGGCAATGCACTGATGATCAGCACGCTTACGAATGATTGCGGTTAAGCAGGTTAGAGTTTGTTAGTGGATCAATGTTTCTCTTAATAAAAATATTAAATGAAAGTTTTCCCCTGAACGTTATTGATTAACTCTTCACAGAAAAGAAACGTTGCAATTGTTCATAATTATAGGTCTTTCAAAAAATTTATGTGTTGTGAAGTTTCGTGTTTAATGTGCAGAGAGAGAGAGAGAGAAAATATGTTTGCAGTTTGTCATTATCCTCATTGAAATTGTCTCTGCAGCACAAACAAACAAACAAACAAACAAACAAACATTAACCATTACTACTACCAACTCAGTGCCGATGTATTATTTTCGAGGCAGTCCGAATCCAGCAAAGAATAGAGACAAATTTGGTATTTACCACAGTGATTTTAACACCACTTTTCCCTCAAATCCCAAGATGCGTAGCGTCGAGCGTGGCACGATAATCCTCTTGTTTTCACCAAAACGTCGCGTCAAACATGCAATTCGCAATAACTGATAATGTGCCACACCTAAAGAACTGATATTGTGTCATAACAAAATAACTGGTATCGTGACATACCAGGGCTCACACGTACTGCACGTGTCGATGTCGACTCTCGTCTAATCTCTGCCACTGCTGGTAATTACAACGCACAACTTGGTCGATCCGCTAATATCCGTTCGCTGCGTGTTTGACTCGTAAGCAGCGAAAACCTTTCTGCCTCACGAGACACACACAACAGCCAGACGCTTTCAAAGGTGTCACCAATTTTCGGTAGGAAGTAGACACAATTTCTGATTCGCGGATGGGCTACATCGGAAAACCGAGAAATGGCGAGGAAGTCACGTGATTAACTGAGACATTTAACAGGTTTTGTCAGGCGTTTACTGAGTTTCGTAAATATGATGTACACAGTATACAACAAATACAGGTATACATTTAGAGTATAAAGTTGTATATGGGAAAATCGTATAAAGACTTTTCGACAAAACTCATCCATAAATTAGATCGTAGCCGAAAAAGCACAGGGGAGGGGCGAAAACTATTCCCCTCTCATCACCTGGTGTGTAACCTCATATACAGCTTAGTGGTTAGTCACTGGTAAACGGGATATGATAATACTGAAGGGGGACATTCAAAATTTTGGCCTGGCGGAGACAATGAGCAAAAGGGATCTACGTGCACTCCCCCCCCCCCCCACACACACACACACTGACGCACTTTTGCACGCTCGCACATCCTACTCAGTCAACGCGTCACATTCAGTCAAGCGTCAAACACACGTCTAGGTGTGCAATTATAATCTTCAGCGATCGAAATACTTATGCATGAGACAGATGATCAGCGTGCTAATTAAACACAGAATAACACGCTGCTAGTATAGATTGCGAATCGATCGTACAACAGCCCGCATAGAGACGACAGAAATGGGTGGGGTGGATGGGTGTTTTGGGAGTTTTAACGTTCTTTTCTACCACGTGAGGGTGATCTCAAAGACGGGACAACGAGAAAAAGGCCAGAAAAAAAAAATTGCCCCAGCTGGGATTCCGGCAACTCACGACCCGAGCATTGAGAGTCCAACACTCTACCATTCGGCTGTCCCGGCTCCCCGCGTGAAGACGAAGAATCCACATTTTTTTTTTCTCCATTTTATCATGCAATCGATCAATCAGTCTATTGATTTATTTCTGTTTGCAGCGAGGCGTGACCATTCTGCAGCGAGGCGTGCCTATTCTGCACGGAGGTGTAACTTTTTCAGTTTCAGTTACGCCACTACCGCTCCGCAAACAACGTATTACTCAATGCATAGGTGCAGGAACTGCCTCACAGTCTCTTCTTACGCAACTGACTTGATATAATATTATGTTACTAGCTCCTCGGTCATGAGACATTCAGAGTTGTCTCGAGCATTCAGCTGCCATCAGAACGAAACCAAGACATTTTTATTCCCATGCGTTTACTTTTCTCCTGAAATATATGATTTCAGGAATAGTGTGTGCATCTATTAGAAGTACAGGTCTGAGGGCTGCATATTCAGAAAGGTCAAAGCAAAGCGGAGGCTTTTTCGCTACTCATAACAGCTTTGAATGAGAACACAGAAGTGCAATCAAATGCGCCCCCCCCCCCCCCACCACCACCACCTCCACCTTCCCCCAAAGAAAAACCAACAACACAGGAATTATTTGACCGTAATTCACATACTCGCTCAACCGTACCCCTGTTTGGTTCTTACTGTATACCAAAATTGACAAGAAAATACTTTTTATCAGCTCTCGATCGATACAAAGCCGGCGTGTGTGTGACAACGATGCAACACATGGTACAAATAGTTATATCTCAGGCTAATTGACCAATCCTGACCCAGACAATACACTGGTATTGAATGATATTGAGATTACAGATGTGCGCTCGTGTGCACAAACCTTGTTGTGTACCGGTAAAAAATCCTTTTTGAGGAGTGCTCTTTGCCACGTACTGTTTTAGCCAAGAGGCTCTGTCGGTATTTTGGCGAAGTTCCTCGTAGCATAGACAAAATGGCGGGTAAGTAATATTTTGTCTTATGCTAGTGTAAATGTCGTAGTCATTCTTCCTTAACCGCGAATCAGTCTTTGTTGCTTGCGCGGCGTTAAGCTCTAAATAACTAACTAATTGTAGTAATTCTTCAATTGACGTAAATCTGTACTGGTGATTCTTTTGGCGTCGATTTAGAATTGAGGTCGCATAGTAGCGTAGACAAAATGGCGGATAAATAGCATACACAAAATGGCGGATAAATAGCATACACTGTTGGTCGTTTGTTGGTGTAAACGTCTTACTGGTTCTTTCACTGGCGTAGGTTTGTAGTAAATGCGACACTTTCGCATTCAGCTTTTATTATAATCAACTAACGTATGTCTTTAACATGCCCTCATATCATTTTTTTTTCAAAGATGGGACTGATGTTCACAGTAATTCTTATTATCCTCAGTCTGTAGGGTGCTTGGGGTGAAAGATAGTTCAAGGAATTTTAAACCGTGTACGGTATGTCCGGACTGTCGGTGGTCTAGTGGTTAAGAGACTTATCACCTATGCGAGAGGCCGGGGGTTCGAGTTCCACTCGGGGCAAAGAATTTTTCCTTCTCGTACGTGGCACCGTTCATTCGGGCCGATCGTCGGGGGGGTCTCTCCGGGTACTCCTCTGCTTTGGAAATGTTTAGCCCACCAAATTTGAAAAATAAATGCAATTCTAAATTCCGAAATTCAAATAGCTGAACTGACCATTCGCACCACGTGATTGTAATGTGTTTATGTCCAGTGTGTGAGAGAATGCGTGTGATTCACGTGAGCGTGCGTCTTGGTTTCAGTTCGCTGCGCTTTGAGCCGATTCATGAAATTAGGTAAAGCGCCTATACAATACTCATTATTATTATCACATGTCACATCACTTTACTCCAGTGAACAAAACCCAACCAAATTATGGTAAGTATATGTGAAATTTGATAGTTTCTCGAATGAAAACATTCATCCTAGATCGTATCGCATCCTTAATAATGTTCGTATTTCTGTTAGAAGAAATAATCTGAGCAAGATATGAGCATAAGAATATGAAAGTACCGGCCCCCGTAGTGTAGTGGTTAGCACTTGGGACTATGGACCGGGAGACCCGGGTTCGAGTCCCAGCCGAGGCAAGCGGGATTTTTCCTACCTAGGTCGGCTCCTACCCAGAGCGGGTGTGCTATGGGCCCGATGGGGAGGCTGTTGCCACACAGCCGAGATTCACCCACTTCACGGGTGCGACTTTGGGGGTGCTTCCCTTGGTATGACACGTCGTATGATGTGGATGATTACACGGCCGGCACCGCAGGTGCCGTAGTTCCAGGGCCTGGTTAACGCCGGGATATTTATGACAGGAAGCGTGGAATGCGGCCCTGTCCCGCAGTCCCAAACCACACGGACCTCCATAGCATCATCTTACCATCATCCTCATCTCCATCATCATGCATAATAAAAATTGCCCCAACTTCCGAGCCCTCCGTGGATTCCACCCATTACCAGGGAGGAACACCACTGGAGCCGGCAAAGAGTTGTGGGAGCAAAAAAAAAAAAAAAAAATGAAAGTGGGTGCACTATGCTGTGTGCCTATGACGATGGATAAGATTTGTTAACTCTTTGACGACGAAGCACAATTTCTAACACGCGATTTCCTATAGGAAATCGCGTGTTAGAAATTGTGCTTCGTCGTCAAAGAGTTAAAGGTCTTTTCTCTTTTTTTTTTTTTCCCCCAGGGCCCACAACCCCAGTGACATGTTTAAAACGCATGAGGTTACCCCTGCTGGCGGCCACGATCTCCATGTGCTTTCTGCTCGTCCTTGACATGTTTGTTCTCGGACCTGGCAACCTGTCTGTGGAGGATAAAGCCGAACAACAACAGAATGTTGAAGACAGCCAAGACAAGGACGATAGGAAGGCGTTAAGGTTTTCACAGGAGGACTGGGACAACGTGCAAGAGTCAGACGATTGGGATCAGGTGGCACAATTTTTTTTCTTTGGGAGGGGGGGGGGGGGGGGGGGGGTTGGTTTGGTTTTCGTTGGGTTGGGGTTGGGGCTGGGTTGGGTTGGGTTGGTTAAGAGTGATTTTGGTTGGTTTGCTCTGGTTTGGTTTTGGATGGGTTAGTCTGGGCTAAGTTGGAAATGGCCGGGTTGAGTTGAGTTGATTCGATTTGATAGATTTGGTCTAGCCAGTTTTGGTTTTGCATTGCTTTACTTTGAATTCGATCTGTTTCGTTGATCCTGTCGTATCGACTACAGACCCCCCCCCCCCCCCAAGTTGTGTTGTCTTTTTTTTTAATCTGTGCTCTTTTACTGTATTAGTTGCTCTTATATAGTGTACATTATGTGAATGTGTTTTATTTATTTAAACACTTTTTTTTAGATTGTAAGGCGCCTAGGGCTCGTTCCCCGGGGATAGGCGCCCTATTATTATTATTATTATTATTATCTCCCCCCCCCCCAAGCAATTTGTGTGGACTGAGTGGACACCATAATGTAAACGGTTAGCTGAGTGAGCGACTGAGGTGTTCCACTCGATACACCAATACCTAGCACCGTCATCACTCATAAAGCTAACCAACTTTCTTCGCCAGATATTCGACTCAGCAGCTTGGTCCTCCCTGCTGTTTGAGGGTTACGTTGGTGCCAATGTCAAGGACGAGCCACCTCTACGCCGGGTGAGAAACCCTGGGGGCGGTGCTGGTGGCAAACCGGCCATTCCCAAAGATGGCTCGCTAAAACAAGGAGGCGCTGCTAAAACCGCCAGTAAGGTTACATTATACATGTATATACAACTGTATTTACTGAAATAGAATAGGAACAAAGGCATCGCTAAAGCCGAAAACATGCGCTCAATCAGGTCGATTTCAAAATAGGGGAAGTAAGTAAAGCTGAGAGCGCTACCTAGATCTAGGAGATGTGTGCTTTGTATGCCATGCCCCACATTGGCTACAAGCCACAGTGGAGGGGGGAGGGGGCGGGGTAATGTACCATCCTACTGTTTAAACACCTAACAGATCTAAGAGTATTCTGGTGCAACTCCAGTACTAGCAGACGTTGCTACCCTAATGCTCCGCAAGGGGTTTCAGATTGACTTACTTCCCCAATTTTGAAACTGACCTGATTGAACACATTTTTTTTGGCGATGCCTTTGTTCGCATTCTATATTAAATGTAATTAATTAACTTTAGCCTAGGCGGTTGCTGCATCTAAATTCTGTAGTCTTTTTCCGTTTCCTAGGCATATAGTCTTAATTCCCGGGTGTACAAAACGAACACTAATAGTGCTCCTGTTCATTTTTTCTTTCTCTTTTGCGGTGTAAGATGATAGCATTTGGGGGGCTTTATTTTTCGAAGAAGAGGAAAATTTAATAGAGTCGCCGGATGACTGACAAAAGAGTGGCAATGAGCCTTGTTTAAGGACGATGTGTGTTGATGAGCAGCTGACATAGAAAAGGGTAACCAATCTTCTGAGAGGCTAGCAGACGACCGAGACGAAGCCAAGGGGTGCTCGATAGTGTGTGCATTGAAAATGAGCTGAAAATTCGATTTTCTTTAGCACTGCCCCACACATTACTTTATGAGCTCTTTTTCTAATAATGATGATGATGATCTGTGATCGATGATCGATGAGGATGACGACGATAACGATCGTCATGGTCGTCGTCGTCATCATCATCAGGGGAGCCGGGGTGGCCGAATGGTAGAGCGTTGGACTTCTAATGCTTGGGTCGTGAGTTCGTATCCCGGCTGGGGCCAGATATGTGTGATGGCTTTTTCATCGTTGCCCCGTCTTTGATATCACCCGTATGTGGTGGAAAAGGACGTTAAATCCCCAAACACCCACCCACCCTCGTCATCATCATCATCATCATCATCATCATCCGCGCGAAGTATTTGCTTCACGAATGAACGTATTACTTTTTGCAGCTGCTGCTGTTATCAGCTTGAACCTCGATGGAGGGGCAGTCCCTCCTAGTGAGGCCCTGTCTGGGAAGGCAGCAAAGAAGAAAAAGAAAGCTAAGAAATCGGAAACCAGCGGCCCTCCTGAGGTACTGGACAAATTCGAACCTGTGCCAACGCAAGCACCCAGCGCAGCGTAAGTAATTAAAGTAAGATTATACGTAAGCAAGATTAGTTAGTAAGATTATCTTCTGTGACTTTCTTGCATCGGCTGATTACAATACACGTTGAGGTGCATGACCTAATTACGTGCATTTTAATTGCTGGTATTTATTTGCCTTCTCTGAGCACTGTATTGTTTTGTACAAGGGAGACTATCTACTTTTGTGCTTGCCTAATGCTTCAGTATCTCTTGTTATCTCCCTTGTTTTCTGACCAGAAGTTTCCTTTCCGTTTGTATTCTTCACTGAGTGATGCCAATAACTCCATATGCCCTAAATCACCCCTAATTTGTCCCACCGTGACTTTTGTGGGTTTTCAAGCGCTTAGAACTCGATGAGTATAAGATGATTATGAATATCCATTATCATTATCATTACGATTATCACGTTACTACTACAACTACTATTACTACTACTGCTACTACAACTAATACTTAGCCGCGAAATAGTCTTTGTTGCTTGCGCGGCGTTACTAACTAACTAACTAACTAACTAACTACTACTACTACTACTACTACTACTACTACTACTACTACTACTACTACTACTACTGTATGATTATATTGTCTCGTGGTGTAGGCCTTGTGCATTACCAACTTAAGTCTTTCTCTCTCTCTCTCTCTCTCTCTCTCTCTCTCTCTCTCTTTAAACCTCAGTTGCATGTAGGATGCTACTGACTTTTATCTTTTAAATTTTGTTTTCTTTTTTGTTTCTTTCTGGCTTTTTTTTTTCTTTTTTCTTTTTTTAAAATATATGTCGAGCATCCTTTCTTTATTGGTTCTTTGTTCTTTTTTTCCATTTCTGTGTTTCTTACATGTTCAATTGGTCTGTGTTTCTTACATGGACATTTTGATTATATTTATAGACCAACTTAAGTCTCTATATTATGCCTACAGGAAGGCCGACTGGTTCCATACGTCGTGGAAACGGAGCGCGACCTACGGAATGAGCAAAGTGTTCGTGGAGGACGAGCCGCTGTACAAGGCATGCGCCAGTGACGTCGTGGTTCAAAGGTCATGGCGAGAGACCTTCCTGACGCTGGTTTGTTGACGATCATCATTTTCTTACACTTACAGTTCACAAATAACGAGCTCACAATGGGACAAAAGCACTTACTACAATAGTTCTGATTTCTATCACCAAGCGCGGCCCATAGGCATGTCTATAGAGGTCCAGTAACTGTGACCAGAAAATTTTAAAATCTCTATGTTCGTTCAGTGTAAGTTCTGAGGGGAAAAACTGCCTTTTGCAATGCTCTAAGGCGGTTTGCCAAATGAAGACGTGTTCCTTTTGGCCCCTACAACCGTTTTTGGGACTGTACGGCTTCTAATATGAGTAGAGATACTTTCTTTGGCAAACGGCTTCCATACCTGTACTACGTACACGTCGGTACGACCAAGTCGCTAAAAATAGGTAGTTGATGTTTATAGTCCGTACTCAGTAACCAAATAACGTCGTCTGCTCAGTACGCGATACGCTGCTACATACGTAGAACAACATACGCGCCAACCTGAATCACCACAACTGTGGTTTCAGACGCTATGTTGAAACTTATTCTGATGCACGGGTTAAGCTTATTCAGTCGATGAAAAAGTTTTCCCACAGCGTTGTTGTATGTCAGCCATACGTATTGCGACTTTAAGGGGATACGAGATCAGTAATTTATCCGAGATCCCACACCGACCTTGACATCTTACGATTGCAAAAGTATGATACTATTCAGGCAAGTGCAAAAGTACAGCCTTTGGTCTAGCCTTCATCGCTGAAATATCAACCAAAGTGTACGTCTGCTGACTTGTCAGAAGTTAACAGGTACCTAGTCGGGGATACCCATGCGTGTTCATGGCCTCCACATCCTCGTTTACAAGAGGGTCACCGGGGCAAGGGGGTACAGAGTGTTGTTTTATACAACACTTTCAGTCACGTGACACCCATTTTGCAAACAATGGAAAACAGATAGTAGAGGCCTAAGATTGGTTTCGTTGACAGACCGGGAGTCTGTGAAAACGTATTAATGTGATGAATTTATATGTGATAGATATCTCAAATGCTTGATAGATATCTCATATTACTATTAAGAAGTAATTTAGCTGATACTTAAATGAAAACTTTCTCTAATTTTAAAGTGTGTTAAATATCAGTCTATGTGTTTTTTATTTTATGTTGCATGTAGTGTCTGGTCAGTTGTTCGTTTTATGTCCACCATTACCGATTTTCCCATTTGGTATAATTAATATTATTTGAATTTGAATTTGAAGATACTCTCTGGTCAATGTCTGCGACTTTATTATCTTTCATCGCGGAGCAACTCAGTTGTTCCGCCGGTTTAAAACCGGATTCGGAAATTACATTTTGACTTTCATTTCCGGATCAAAGGTTCTTTAATTTTTTTTTGTAAGGGTCCATTTGGCTACATGGGTCGCAGCAAGAACCCCTGCTGGTACCCCAAAGACGCTAAGTTTACGTGCATACCCCACTTTTTCCTGGCTGGTGCTGCGGGGCCAGGCACTGCTGACGTCATGCGGAAGATCATGATCCACCCTTACGTACTTGGTCACGCTGAACAAATCTACTGGTGGGACTTGGGGAGACATGAAGGTACGTTACTTTGTAGTTTTGCAGCTTGTAGAAACAGTAGGATGAATAAGTGAACTTTCTTCGGATTTTGGGGCACTCTTGTTGAATCATTTTCACTCGCCACGATGTCCCTGAAATGCACAAGCAAGATGTTCTGCTTTCACTGCGTAGTTTGACGTTTTGTTAACCTATCCCGTGAAGCATGGGTACTTGACCTTTTTGCCAAATTCACAAACGGTGACAATTTTACGACAGCACCCAGGGCCCGCATGTAAAAGTCGGGGTTAGGGAGTTTAGCCCTGGGTTAGAGTCTAACCTCGAAGTTAACTAGCTCTAGGGTTAATTTTTTTTTTTTTAATCAGAAAGCGGGTCCATTCCAGCAAGGTGCGTATGCCGTTATAGAAGGATTTTTTTGCCTTTCTTTCTTCGCTTCCTTTTTTTAAATTTAATTTTGTTTTGGGGTTTCTTTTGTCCTAGTCTGGGTTAGGCCCGTGGCCATGGGTTAAATTAACCTCGAGATTTACATACGGGCCTAGATTTACAAGTGGCCCTTGGCTTTTGTGTGACCGGCGAGAGTGTAATAATAATTACGTTGATGCTGTACTGTATTGCAGGCAAGACGTGGGACTGGTATCGGGAGAATTTCCAGAAAGAGATAGACCAGATCCTTCTGGACATCAACGACCACAAAAGCTCCAGCAAAGTGTTTGGTAAAACGTCACTTTTTACACTTAACTCTTGAAAGCCGACCACCCCCCTGCGTACTGTGTGATAAGGCTTGTTAAAATGAGCAAGCCACTTTACACCAGTAGGAGCCACTTCAAGCCACTATTACGCAAGGCGGCGTGAGTTTTTCCCGCTAGGCGCAAGACCGCTGCAGATTTCATAGTAGAGGCTTGCTGAATTGCCTTCAAGTGATCGGAAGAATTCTAGTAAAATTGCGATTTGTTTGTGACCTTTTAAAAGTTATGCACTCAGAATGATTGTGTAGCTTTGTGCAGGCCGTTTTACCCTGAGGATCTGTACAGATACTGATCTGTATGAGTGCGGGAGTACGCGCATTGAGTCGCTTTGTGAGAATTTTGCGCTCTATAAGTACAATTCATTATTATTATGGTTATTATTATTACTGACCGAGTTGCTTTACCAGCCCAATAATTATGCAGTCAATTTACGTACAGTCAGGCAGTACGATTATACCGGCCCCCGTAGTGTAGTGGTTAGCACTTCGGACCATGGACCGGGAGACCCGGGTTCGAATCCCAGCCGAGACAAGCGGGATTTTTCCTACCTAGGTCGGCTCCTACCCAGAGCGGGTGTGCTATGGGCCCAATGGGGAGGCTGTTGCCACACAGCCGAGATTCACCCACTTCACGGGTGCGACTTTGGGGGTGCTTCCCTTGGTATGACACGTCTTATGATGTGGATGATTACACGGCCGGCACCGCAAATGCCGTAGTTCCCGGGGTGGTAAACGCCGGGATATTTATGACAGGAAGCGTGGAATGCGGCCCTGTCCCGCAGTCCCAAACCACATGGACCTCCATAGCATCATCTTACCATCATCCTCATCTCCATCATCATGCATAATAAAAATTGCCCCAGCCTTCGAGCCCTCCGTGGATTCCACCCATGACCTGGGAGGAACACCACTGGAGTTGGCAAAAAGAGTTGGGGCAGCAAAAAACAAAAAACAAAAAAAACAAAACAGTACGATTATGTGTGCACGTAAGCTGAAAGGAGTGGATGGGAGTTTTGGTGATCAGTTGTGTGATACATGTGCATGTATTAACCGCACCAAAGGCTTGAAGTAGCCTCGAAATAGTCTTTGCTGCTTGCGCGGCGTTAAGCCCTAAATAACTAACCAACTTCCTTTGCAATCGTTTGCACTCACTTGGAAGGCGATAGGTATTGCACGTTTTTAATGATGACGACAATCGATAACAGCGACCACGACAATGACGATGACTACGACGGCGACGATGAAGGTGATGGCGATGATGACTGAGGACGACGTGACTGATGATCATGATGATGATGATGATGATGATGAGACTATGACGACAACTATGAAGACGACTATGACGGCGATGACGACCACGAAGACGGTAATACTGACGACAACGACAACGAAAACAACGTCCACAGAGACGTCAGATGTATCAATTCCGAAGTGGTTTGCGTCAGGTGATGGGACCAACACGTACTTCGCGGCGCCCACTGGTTGGGAGCGTCTGTCCGGTAACGAGAACTGCCAAGAGCCGCGTATCACGCTGGCCAGTCACATCAGGCGTCTCAGGGTCAAAGGGCTTGTCATCGTCGTTCTGCCGCATCCGACACGCAGGTCAGTATCCACGAGATGTGGCTAGCACCTAGAGCTATCGGGGAGCCTCCAGTAGCAGCTAGTACTGAGTTATCTTCCTTCGCCACGGTATCAAAGTGTGTGTGTGTGTGTGTGTGTGTGTGTGTGTGTGTGTGTGTGAGGCGGGGATGGAAGGTAGGGAGGGAGGCGGGGGGGGGGGGGGGGAACACCCATTCGTTGGATCGAGGTTTCCCAATCGCTCAGGACGTCTTCAGTTGTACACGTATATGACTTATTGAGTGACGCAAGAAGAGTGCAAGGACATCTGGCTGGAGTTTTGTTGTTGTTGTAGTCTTAAGTTTTGAATAGAAATGGTCAGCTGTAACAGCTGTAAGTGTCTTGTTCAATGTCTTCTTTTTCTGTTTTGGGGTTTTTTTTGTGTGTGTGTTTTTTTTTGCTAGTCACACACACACACACACACACACACACACACACACACACACACACACACACACAAAATGTTACGTGTGGAGATGTGTTGAAGAGCCCGTCGTCTTATCGAGGTGAAACGATGACACACAGGTGAAACAACTCCTCACATAGCGAGTTCTTGTGGACTGCACGTTGTCTCTTCTGTCTCTCCTTCTCTCTCTTCTCTGCAAACTCCAAGAGTTTGTCTCCGCTCAGTCCGCAACTCGCTATGTGAGGAGTTGTTTCGCCTGCGGACTAAGCGGGGACACACACACACACACACACACACACACACACACACACACACACACACACACACACACACACACAACCTGGGTCATTTTGTTTTTCTCCCCAGAATGCTGGCCGAGTTCCGGATGCTGTCTAAGGGAAAAGTCAACCCCAGCCAGTTCCACCAGTACCTGGTGCAAGCTGTCAAAACATACAAAGACTGCTTCGCCAAATACTCACTCCGACAGTGCGCCTACAACAAAACTGTCGCAGATAGTGTGAAGGTAGATATAAACAAATGTACCTCGGATAGTCGGATATTTCGTCCAAAGTTTCTTTCGACCAATCAGAGCATTTCGCCCACAATTTAATTTTTTTTTTTTTTTTGGGGGGGGGGGATGGGGGGGGTGGGGGGGGGGCAAAAAGTTTAAAAATCGTGCTGTATCAGTCGACATCAACTGAGTTAATTTTGACGAAGACTCTTGTAAAATGGCTTACGCACACACGGGTTTAAAGTAGTCGAATTCTTTTATAGTTGTCAGTTTGAGGCAGAGAGGGGTTAAGAGGAAGTCGGCTAGGTCAGTTTTTCTGCGTTATTTTTTTCATTCATGGAGAAAACAAATGACTGACTGCTGTGTTTAATACATTGTATACATTGCTCAAGTATAAATTTCACAGCTGGGGGAGGGTGGGTGGGTTGGGTTGGGGGTGGGGCCATAGGCAATCATTTGAAGAACTTTGCGGCCATAGTAGATTAGATAAACCCCATTCCACATAATTCTAATGCTAAGATAATATTTTCTTTTTTCTTTCGTTTAAAAAAATCCTTTTTTCTCACAGATTTCTCTACATGAAGGCATGTATTCAATATACATGGAGGACTGGAAGAGAATTTTCCCTCCAGAGCAGTTTAAAGTGATACGATTTGAGGACTACGTGATGAATATGGTGCCTACCCTGGAGTCATTATACACCTTCGTTGGACTTCGTGAGTAGATCAGTACTGTCACACTGGAATACTTTTAAGAAGTCTGCTTTACTGAAGACATGATGGGCGATTCCCACTGACTGTATCACAAGCGTGCCCATCTCAAGTTATGGTCAGTAGAGTTCTAAACGCAATACACTGATATTTGCTGGCCGTGCAAGCAAAGAGAACTTCAGCGGCCCAGTCACAAGACTGCACTGAGACTGCAGACGCTGTGTGTTTCTAATTCTGTGTGATCAATCCCAACCTGTGTGTGATGTTGTCACGTGATTGTGCATGTGTCAGTGTGTGGGGAGCCGGGGTGGTCGAATGGTAGAGCGTTGGACTTCCAATGCTCGGGTTGTGAGTTCGATCCCGACTAGGGCCACATATTTGTGCTGGCTTTTTCATCGTTGCCCCGTCTTTGATTAGATATCACCCTATATGGTGGAAAAGGACGTTAAACCCCCAAACACCCACCCCCACCCCACCCCGGGGTGTCAGTGTGTGTGGACTGTGGTTTCACTAGGTACCACTAAAACTGACACCTGTGGGCGGCCGGTGATTTGTTAATCTACCATACCTCCTCACCCCTCCACTCCCTCTTGCCACTAGGTCGTACACTGCATGTCGGTAATTTGCATAATATATACTTTAACACTGTTTGGTATTGTTTCAGCGCAAGTGGATCCCTCTCAGCTAGCCATCGCAGCCAACCCAAACACTAAGGAGTTCAGAGAACTCGTCCGAAATCACAACGCCGGCAGCTTCCTGCCAGAAAGCATCAAGATGTTGAATGAGTTCTACGAACCGTTTCTTAAAGTCCTGGGCGAGGTCATGGAGGACCCAAAGTTCACATTCAAAGACACTTAGTTTTGTGTATTGACAGATTCGTCTAGCCTTTGAAAATGATTGACGGTCGGTCAGTGAAACTGGCACGCCTACAGAGCAGTGACTGAAGCAGGCCGGTGCACTGAAATAAAATTGAAAAGTGTACTATAGACTTTAGACTCAGTTTCCCCATGTTTCCGCGTCAGTCATTTGCCGGAAGTTTTAGAGAACATTGAATCAGTTGAACTTTTTTTTTTAGACATTAATTTTGTTTGCATACGTACGCATGCGCACTGTCACTGAATGGAAATAACATATACTGAAAGTCATGTAGACTTTTGACATGATTCTCACTATGACTTAGCCAGTAAGTCGCTGAAAATGTTAGGCGCTGTGACATTTAACATTGTAGACTCTTTAAAGACGGTAAACACTGTGGTGGTGAAACTAGCACATTACCAATACCACTGGTCAGTTGGGGTCAGTGTTTGCTGCACTATCCGGCAAGTACACTGAATAGCCTCCGTGATAATTGTCAATTACAGCTGGATTAGGGGTTAAGGAACAAGTATACCTTCTCTGTGACTGGCCAGTTTGAATAAAGTGAAAAAAAACCCTTGAGCAAAGTTCTTGCAGGGCGTGCAGTATTGAGTGTGTTTCTAATACTGACTTACATAGAAATCTTGTCTGTCTTTGTCACAGTTTTACTAAGTTGAGGGATTTTTTGTGTTGTTTTTGTTGAGTCAGTTGCCGGTGGCCGATGTGTGTGACGGTGTGTGTGTGTGGACGGTGTGTGCCAGTGTGGACGGTGTGTGTGTGTGTGTGTGTGTGTGTGTGTGTGTGCAGTGTGTCAGTGTGTGTGTGTGTGTGTGTGCCAGTGTCGGTCCGGTCAGTCACGGCCGTGGCCGTCAGCCTGTTGTCCATCCAAGTCATTTTTTTGCCCGAGGCTCGGCTGCCAGTGGTAACTGAGGGTGGAGGGGCCGCGGTCACGTGAGGGCCGGGACTGAGGTGCTGGACTGACTGAGGTGGTAATTTATTCAGTCACTCATCATCAGTCAGTTTCAGCAAACATGTACAGGCATTTATTCAGATTGATACTGATCAAACTGTTGCAGAGAAAACAAACACTAAGCCGCCGGACAGCCTGTCGCCGGCACTGACCCGGGTCACGGTTGACTCAGTTCAGTGACTCTGGCGGCCGGATTGCCAGACGTCAACGACACTGAAAACTTGTTCAGTCAGCTAGCTCGGCGAGCCGCAATCAACTGCACAATGAACAAACAATATAAATCAATATCTGCTAATCAGTGCTAGGCCTATAATGAAGATCCCGGCCGGCAGGCATAACTAACTGCACTCTGAACAAACGACGCCGGCCGCCGGGCCAGCCTCTCAGTGCAGCCTAGCCGCTCACTGACTGAAGACGGTCACATCAGTTGGGCCAGCTCAGTATTCCGGATGACTTGACTAAATCTGCATTATTTATATGTTCAGTGTATTATAACCGCCATAAGGCTTTGGAACAACGAGGTGGTGCACGTACGCCGACCGACGGTAATCACCGATGATCAGTAACAGCTTGAAGTTTTCAACCCGGAACTCTGCCAGCATGATAGCCTCTCTGTGACGCGATGTCAGTGAGCCCGGCCGGCCACTGAGCCGAGCGACGGAGCATCAGTACTTCGGTCTGTGTCCGACCCAGATAAACGACCACGATTCAAAGAGTACTGCCGTTTTACATGTCAGTGTGGCCCAGTTTCGCTGAATAAACGACCTGGATATCGCTCAGGGCCCGGTCTCTATGAGGCTCTTGCACTGTTTGTGTGTCAGACGGGAACGTGGGTGGGAGGTAGGGGGGTGGGTAACTCGGTGGGGGGCGTGGTTAGTGTCGGTGTGCCGTGCGGCCAAAACAAAACATTTTACGCTTAACTGACTGAATCAGTTCAAGGGCACACAAAAATAAGATGCGATCACTTTGTTTTTCGCCATACCATGGCGACGAATGAATTATTTATGAACTAGTTCAGGACACAGGCACTGCACGTGGAGTGACACGTTGACATATTTGTTTGAGACAGCCGAGACTCAGATTAGAACTTCCGGGTAGGGGGTTATGGGAAAACTCGTTGGAAGGCACGCGTCGATGTTAAACATATTGCCTACTCGAAATGTCGTCTGATTTTGTATCAGAGGTCGATAGAAAGTTCTTTGCTGATCATCTGCTCACCAATGAAGATTGGGGTAAGCGAGTTTTACACCCTATGTTGAATGTTGAAGCCAATTTTGTACCGGAAGACGCTGACTTCGAGAGCCAGTGCTCGCTGTTTTCATAATCTTGCATCACCATCGATAGCGAAAAATCGGACGTTATAAGTCTTTCAAGCTTTATTACATTTAAAGTTTAATTCCTGGTGACAAAAAATTGATCTTCAAACTCGAATCAGATTTTTAGATGGCCATGCTCATCCGTATAAGGCGCCTACAACCTTGTAGGAGTAAAAAGGCAGTCTCCCTTGTTAACTCTGCATGTACCCCCCTAAAGACACGCCCATTTTATTGTTCAAAGCGAAGTGGGCCATACAGCCGGTGTCACTTGTGTTTCCATGACAGTTATATCTATAGAAATGCAGTGCATTGCACGAGGTCGTGATCACCACATATGTGCATATATGTCATCAGTGATGATGGTTGTTGTGACTGTTTTTATGTGGTGTGTGTGTGTGTGTGTGTGTGTGTGTGTGAAACTGAAAGGGTAAAGGGGGGGGGGTATGCAGGAGACTGGGAGAGAAACCCTGCTGGGCAGCCTTGACAATAGATAAAATTGTTTTACATGCGTACACGTTTGTTTCCAGATGTATGCTTTAGAAATTGAAAGAGATCAATTGCAGTTTAATCATCACACTCAATGGACGCTGTGATGTTAAGCTGCAATTGATGATGTTCATGCTGGGTTTTCATTTGTGATTTTCACGGTGAACCAGGCAGTTAAGTTAGTCCTATAATTGGTAGCTTTGTGTGTGATGGATGCTAATTAAGTAATTTTAACTTGAATTAAGCCCATTTTTAATTCTAGATTAGTAGACAGGTCTACATGAAAAGCTAACACTATGAGTCTGTGGGACTGTTTGGTAACTGCATTGGCCAGTAGAAGTGCATGGGTTTCTTTCAATTTTCATGTGGTCACAGAATATGCATGAGCAATGCACATCACAGGGTTGCACATTTTCCACAGCTTCTATAGGACAAAGTGTCCTGGAAACAGCAAAGTGATAGGACACAGTGTCCTGGCCGCTTAGTGGCAATAAAAATTTTAATAGGACAAATGTCCGCTTGAGGTGGGAAAAATAGGACATTTGAAATTTTTATAGGTCAATGTCCTGGGACCGACTTAAATGTGCAACCCTGACATCATCTAAATTGTTAAGTTCTACCACTTCAATAAGTAGTGTTGTGAAGTACTAATCTAAGAAGTCTTGACATATCACAGCAGTTTTTAGGTACATGCTGTTTCCCATAATACCCTGAACATGTTAAAAATTAGGCCAGGTGGATGAAAATTGGGTCATGCAAGTTGAAAATTAGGTCAAACAAGTGAATTATCTTGTAGCAGTTGTTCATTGATTTCATTTATGGACATAAGACTTAGAGGTAAACTCCTGTCTGCTGCAGTAACTAGTCTGTTCTATTTGTAAGAGGGGAGGGGGGTGGGGGAGAGCAGTGCCACATGCTGTTCTCTCCTTGTGCATTTGTCAGACTTGTGTGATCAAGTCAAGTCATTGATGAGTTCAGCCACTGTCAGTTTATGGTACGCGCACCGAGTGATGACAATGCGACAAAATTAAAAACAACAGCAAAAGAAACTTGTGGCCGTTCAGAACAACTTACGTGTTTCCCCCAGCACCCATGCATCAGACTGTAGTGTCAGAAAGTTGTACACAGGAAAGTTAAATGTCGATAATACGATTATACTTACAGGCGCCTGTAGGTTTTATAAAAATAATGATGGTGATTTTTTTATGGTGTCTGTCATTTGGAAAGCTGTAAGTTACTACAGTCTAAGAACACTTTATCCACGGTAACACAGTGCACTGTGTGAGCTGAACCCAGCACGCAGCTAAACTACGTTTTGAATGCAGAAATATTTTATATAATTTTTGTCAGTTACCTGTACTTTAACCCATTGTCCCATGAACATCAGCAGCTGAACAGTGTCAGAGAAGAGGGATGCTGGGAGGGGGGTGGGGGGGGGGTGGTGAGGGGGGTTGAAGGAAGCCAGCCTACTCAGGCAATACAACTTAGACCCCCCCCCCCCCCCGACAGCCGTCCTAAGTCTGTGAAGCAATGCACGAGTTGGGGCACCAACCCACAATCTCACGCTTTGTTGACAGAAGTGTTTAACATTGGACAACAGATGTGGTGCTATGGTGAGCAACCGTAAAGAAAGGGAAGAAAAGAAGAGCATAATTTTCCTTATTTCCACGTCACAACTGTCAGGTTAAATTGGTGGTGCAGCAGACGGTTATGCAGAGTTCCATCACTGCGTAATCCATGTGCTTTACGACAACTTAAAATAGGGGAATGTGAGCCGGCTTAGTTCGCCTGCTGTTCTGTACTGTCGTTAATGGTTTCTCTCCGCACACGTGTCGTGATAAAATCTGTCGATATATGTACGTCGAGGGACTGCGTGTTTCGCTCAGTGCGCGAGGTACAGACAGGGCATGCATACACAGTCATCCGGGTGGGATCCATAACAGACGACCGAAGAGTGTGATGTGCCCAGTGCATACTAGTGTAGTGTACAGACTTGCTCCAGGCTCACGTGTGTGAAGTGGGACAGTGAGGCTTGTGCCATCAAATCATATATGATGATTGCTCAAAGAAAATATGACTGGTACACTTACCGTACATAGTGTTGTGCACAGTGCGGTAGACAGGCACACGTACGTGTGTGTGAAGTAAAATCAGTTGAAGACTCTGTGTCAAATCAGTATGGCTGATAATCATGGTGGTACATGTACAATGTAATGAAAAGTGTGTCATAGTGTTGTGTGTAGTTCACATGTCTGCAGTAGAACAGTGAAACATGTGTCTTCATATCAGTTTGGTAATTATGTAATTATAGGTAATGAATAAACTGTTATTCAGTGATTGGCCCAAATGGAACAGGAAAGCTTGTTCAGATGAGATCAAACCAGTGTACTTGATGCTGATAGTACTGGTTTAAAAAAAATAAAAAATTACTGTAGCAGTTTCTGGATTTTCTTTTCACTCTTTCAGAGGTGTTTGTTTAGGTTGTCAGCACTAGGAGTAGAGAGGACTTGATGTAGAAGCCACCATGATGCCATACAAATATTTGTACAACGGCTATTGTGAAGTCAGTGATGACGATGATGTTGAAATCAACATTGGCGATGCTGGTAGGTTCCTGTGTTGTGAATTTTTATTCTGGTTATTTGTGGGTGCGCTTATTTTTCCTTGGCTTTTACACAGTAAAAAAAAAAAAAAAAAAAAAAATCATTGTCAAGTATTCCCAATTGAGGGCTGAAAAAATAAGTTTGCTAGCATTCCCTGTGGTTTTCTGCTTCTTCTTTTCGAGTTTTGTTTCACCTGCCAGAATACATTATCAGTTGGATTTTTCCTTTTTCCCCCCAAAAAAATTAACCAAACATTGTAGCATTTGCTACATTCTTTACTTCAGCATGTCACATTGTGCCAACTGGTACGGTTGTACAGTTTCTCAAGCAGCCCCCTACTTTGTAATTTGCCTCCATGGCCTCTGACTGTGGCACTACTCCAGTTTGTATTTCAAGCTAGTCTAACTATGCGGCTAATGCATGCACAATGTCTTCGTCCTTGTCATTGTATCGTTTATATATATATATATATATATATATATATATATATATATATATATATATATATATATATCCAAAAACAGAATTAAAAAAAAAAAGTTTCTCAAGCAGTTTAGATGGCATGACCAGTTTGGGAATGTTTAATTTAATTTTGAAGAAGATTGCATTGTTGAACAGTCAGTCGTACTGTACCCGTATCCTGCATTGTTTTTTTTATGAGTGAAAACGTTGGTTTCAGCAGGGACTTACATAGATCTATGGTTTCCCTGGTTTCTGAAAGTACAACTACGTGCATCACTATCATTTTGACAGTTTTCATCAGGGGGAGGAGGGGTGGAGGTGTGACAACATTGTACATGTACATGTATTCATAAATTGCAATTGATACTTTATCGTTTGCATGTCTGTAATTTGAATTTTAAAAGATGAACCTGTAGTTTGCCTAGAAAGCACATGTATGAATCTCTGTCTAGTTACTTAGATTCACTGAGATTGACAGTCTGAAATGGCGTTAGCACCGAGTTTACTGCTTTGCAATCCTGCTTTAAATAAAGAAATGCGACACCTCCTAGGTAAGTAAAGAATTTCCATGGCTACGATCTGCAGAGGCGAAAACGGCCTGGGAACAAAGGAGCCCAGGCCTATAATGTAGACCTGTGTATTGATTGCCGTGAATTGACTCTGTACTTGAAGTGCCTCAACATCTGTGGCCAACATTTAATGACGACAGCTTTCGGGGGAAACATCTGGGCCTTTTCATGGAAGAGTAGCCAGATATGAGGATAAATTTATTAAACGTTATGGAGAAGGGAAGAGGCTGTTACTGGTATTAACCGCTCCATCGTCTTGTATTAATTTGTGGAGTTTAGAAGCACCGGCGGTTCCGATTTCGTTCTTGTTTTAGTTTCATTTTGTTCAGGTGTTTCCGACGGAACAAAGTGATGGCGATGGTGGAAATAGTTTTGTTGTAGCTACATGTACTACACAGTTTCCATCATTGGTAGACTGGTCACCACCACCACCCAAAAAAAAAAAGAAAAAAAAAGGTCCGTTTGCAGATACGAAGCTTGAAAGATGTGGGAAGAAAACAAAACACAGTTCAGACACTGGAGCAATTAAAGTTCACTTTTGTTTTCTTCCGATTCTTTACGCAAATTCATCGCAGTTAGCAAGGAGCTTGGCCTTTTCCCCCAAATTAGTTATATAATTATATGTGTCACTGTCAGTCTGATTGTTTCTTGTCAGCCTTTGGTTTTTCTTTTTCAATTTTTCTCATGTATGGCAGTGAATAATAAGTTGCAAATTGAGACTTTGAGAGAGAGTGGTACCGATTTGGATGTGTTCCGTTTGTAAGTTGTCACTATTTATCACACTCCTAGTCCTCACCTACCCAATACATTCCATTACTACTAATACTAGTCAATAATCTTGAAGTTTTGGGGGAAAAACAGGTAAAATTTGATGTTAGTACACAATACAGTTGTAAAGGTGGGCAGTGGGTTCAGACTAGTTCACCTATGAACGTGTTTCACCAATGTTACTGTCAGAGCCTTCAAGTCGACTGGTGATGCACAGAAAACATACTGCGCAAACGCGTGCACACACACACACACACACACACACACACACACACACACACACACACACACACACACACACACAAACATCCCCCTAAGCATTAGTACCTCAGACAGCTGCATAGCTTTTCGTCATATATGGCCTGAGAATGCGGATGTTTTACTGCAGAAATCATAAAGTGTAATAAAAAAAAAAAAAAGAAGAAAAAAAAGAAGTAAAAACTGAACCCGCACCCAAGTGTGGGTGAATAGTTCTTGAAAGTTGTAGTAGCATACAACCGGGCATTGAATACAAGAACCCTGCATAGCCAAACAATTTTATAGCAGTCACCAAAGGACAAGATTGAGGGTTGGCATGTACAAGTGTCTGCACTGTAAAGGCTCTTTTAGTTCTGGAGTAAACATCGGGGGACCGGTATGGTGACCACTGTAGGCAAGTGGTTGCTCTGTAGAAGTGACCACCAAAGCAAGTTTGGAATGCACCGGTATCAAATTTACAGCTGTGCAAGTCTGCAGATGCTGGTTAGCATTGTTCTGCTAAATGTAGACAGATTTAACTGTATAAACAGTGGTTCGGCACATTGCTTCATAGCAGTTAACATTAATATTGATACATTATTCTGGTATTCTGCTGCCTATAACGTCCTGTCAGCTGCATAATTGGCCGTGTGTGATTGGCGTGAATTACAATGTAGAGGTGACAGGGGGATGCACTGATGACAGATGCTCCTACATGTAGTAGTGGTTTGTGTGTGTGTGTGTGTGTGTGTGTGTGTGTGTGTGTGTGTGTGTGTGTGCGCGTGCGTGTGTGTGTGGCAGCTGAGTCTTGCCACTGTACCCACACGTGTGTATTTGCTGAACCCCTTGCGATGATGTAACAGTAGCTTGGTAGCCCGTCACTGATCACAGTGCCACTGTGCATGTCATCAGTAGATGATTTCAGCTGTTCAGATGGGTAGCATTGAGGTTAGAATTAATGTATACATGTACACTAATACAGTTCTTATGTGTGTTTGTTTGACAGAGTCTGGGATGACAGATGCAGTACCAGGCTTGCCTGACTTCAGTCTGGGCGATCAGATCAGCTTTGATGGCAGTTCCTTTCCGGACGATTTGGTAGGTATAGACAGAGAGCTTCACTGCAGGGTTGAATGGAGTAAAATTGTCATGAAACGTGACACAGGACCTCCTGTGACTAGTAAAACTAACAACATACTCTGTACTGCTTTGTTGAGAAATGTGGTCATTGATACTAGTGATACTTATGTATTGACATGTGTATTTGACACACCTATTTTACTGGGGAGTACATGTAGATATGTTTGTATGTTGTCTCATGAAATGAATCCAGCTCAGAGTCTGAATCAATAAGCCCGTTCACACTAGAAAGAGAGCCTGGCGCGCGCCTGGCGCGAGCTAAATCTGGCACGGGACAGCCCGTTCACATAATGTGCCCCTGACCACTCTCTGACTTCGTTGGCAGCCTGTATACAATGCCTGGAATGCAAAATGGCTGCCTCCAGGATGCACGTGCGTGCAAAGATGGCTGCTTCCAGAGCATACGCGTTTGCCTTTGTGCACGATATGATTAGAATAAGACGGAGACAAAGGGCTGAAAGGTTAACTGCTTTGCACCGCGAGAGTGCTGTGCGGCGCAGAAGGTTTCTGATACAGTTACGGCGCAGAATGACCATGTTTTTTGTTGCAATTTTGATGACAAACCATGCTCTCCTCACTCCATATTTTAATTAATAGTTTCGTGTCTTCATCACTCCAATTTACACCTCGTTTACCGGTCTCTTCCGCCATGATAACTACACATTAAAGTTGTTCCCTGACCCCGAAATTTCAGGAAGTAGGTGCCAGATGCGCGCGAAAAAGCGACCAGCTGGGAGGGGGTGGGTGGAGGACCATGCCAGACATGGGATTGGAATGTTATCCCGCGCCTGGCCTACCTCCCCGAGGTGGGCCAGGCCCGGGATAAGTTAGCGCGCGCTAACGTAAGTGTGACCGCGCTATCTCGAGTCTGTCCCGGGCCTGGCGCGGGATAAGTCGTATATCTGAACGGCCTTAATGATATGATAAGACCGTAGCAGACACGATGGAGATATCCGGTTTCACTAACATCGTATTGATTTCAGATGAACTTTGATGATCCTGTGACATTTGAGACGGTCGACCTTTTGGAGTTACTGCAAGAACAGCACCACAGTGATAGCTCCGACAGTGGTGAGTGGAGATGGGGGGGGGGGGGGGGATGGGGAGAGGAAGTAGGGGGAGAGAATTATGACGTAGCTGCCAGTCGTCTGTATTTTTTCATATTTTGTACGATTTCTGGAATCGAATACATATACGTTAGTTCGATTATTGTCTACAAAACGTGATTTCCGGAATTTCAGGGAAAAAAGGAAAGAAACAACTGAAGTCCCGTTCTCACTCAGTTCCATGCCCAGTCTATGTTTGATCCAAGTTTACTAGATGCGGATGTATGCTACATGGTTGTATGCTTTACGCATGTGCATAGTGAAATTTTCGATGGCAAACCAGTGTACCTTACAGCTTTCAAAACGTGAGAGCCAAGTGACATGAGCTTCACAATCGTATGTGCATTTTCAGCGATCGTCAAATCTGTCAGGACCATGGTAGCCATTCGGGCTACCGCCCTGAACAAAACTGGTAGCCCGAGAAAAAAAATCTGGAAGCCGAAGTGGCTGCTAGGTTCTGATTCATTTCAGAATTCCTGCTCGCCATTCGGGCTACCGCTACCGGAGCTTTCACTCGCCTGACGGTAAATTTGGTAGCGAAAGCGAGCGGGCGAGCGCATTTGACGATCGCTGATTTTTACATCAGATCTGTTTCCCAATTTGTTCCAGTCAGTGACATGTTTATGGGAATATGTAAGACTGAATTTCTTGGAACTGTAAATGTGACCAATATTTTTTTTGTGCAGGAATCAACCTTGTGAACAACATAAAACAGGAGCCACCATCACCAACACCTTCACACTTATCAGAGACAAATTCTGAGGGATATGGTTCGGTAAGTCTTTCTCTGGTGCGGGCATGCTCTCTCTCTCTCTCACACACACATGCACGCACAGCAGGGAAAAAGAGGGGGGGAAGTTATGTGTCCTTGGTGACCTTTTCCAAAAGAAGTAAAGAAACAAAATTAGATTGCACTACAGACAAATAAACAAACAACAGAAACAAACTACGGAAAACAATGTAAGCTGAATAAGATTCATTGTTACTGCCATAACAGCTGTTTTGCCATGAGAAATACTTTTTCCTCCCGGCACAAAGTTGGTCTACAGTTTTTGAACTTTTTCTGTTCTGTCTCACAGGGGGCTGACCTCCTACAGGCAGTGATCAAGCAAGAAAATGGATCCCTGTGCCCTTCCTTCCTCGACCCCCACTCCCCCTTCTCCTCCCCCTCCCCGACATCTTCAGGGTACGCTGGGTCCCCCACCTGTCTCTCACCAACCTCGCCGCCGGACCAGACACTCATTTTCATCCCTCAAGAGGATGGCGAGGAGGTCCCGAGCAGCCTCGTCCTGCCATCAGACTTGTCGCAGTTCCCGGGATCCATATTGGCACCATCGTCGTCATCGCTTTCGTCATCCAGTTTCGTCACTTCACCCTTGTCGTCATCGTTCCCCGTATCAGTGTCAGTGACGGGCACATCATCGTCCGTGCAGACAAACTTGAATTCCATCCTGAACCAGAAGATAAAGATACAGCCCAAACTGTCAGTTTCTAGTGGTACTGGTGCTACTGGCGTAGCTGTGAAAAGAGGCCCGCCACCGACATCACTGCCTGTGAGTGGAGGGGTTGGTGTGCCCAAGGTGGAACTGAAACCAGTTCAGGCTAAACCAGGTATGTTTGGTTTTTGTTTCTGGTCATTTGGTTGGCTGACAGGTTAAAGACAGTGTGTGTGTGTGTGTGTGTGCAATATCCTTCTGAAAGTTGTTGGACAGAAAGGAAAATGATACAGTGGCAGTCTTAAAACTATAAGAAAAGTAAAAACATAGAGTATTTATCCGTCTGCTTGAAAACGTATGGAACATGAATTTGGTTTCAGTATCAAAGTACATGTATGTTCAACGCTAGACAGAGATGTGACTCCACAAGCCCCTCCCTGTTCCCCCCCCCCCCCCCCCACACACACACACACACACACACGTACCTGCACACATGTTCCTGTTTGTTTGCTGTGCATATCTGCATGATAAACAGCGAAGTCTGTAAGTGGTATATGGTCAGCCCGCAGGACTAAACATATTTTGTGTGTTTGCAGCCGCAGCTAAAAAGCTGATTCTGACGCCTGAGGAGTTTGCTAAGCTCACAGCTTCAGGCACGTTACGATTCCAGCCGCCATCAGAGCCTACCATCGTTACCACAGCAACCACAGTGCCTGTCTCCTCAGCTGCATTATGCTCTTCACAGCTTCCTCAGGGAGACGTGAGTAGGCTTTTTAATCGGAAATGAAACTTTTATGTTGGAATGCACATTCATGTATATATAATTATGTTGACAGTTGTTGTACTGTTCAGTGTACATGTACACATTTATTGCCCTGCAAATGGCTCTGGATAGTGGCCTAGTCTTCTTTTCAATGGGTGACGTGATCAGTCGCACTTCAAGCTAACTTTTTGAAAAGGTTTTCTTCTGCTAGTTCTGTTGAAAGCAGCACTTATCAAAACCTTATCACTCTGTCTGGTTTCAGACCAAAAGCAAGCGGCAACAACGGATGATCAAGAACAGGGAATCAGCAAGCTTGTCGCGAAAACGGAAGAAAGAGGTATGCTGACAGAAACTGCGCACACACAGTCACACGCACACACACACACACACACACACACACACACACACAAACTGAACTTTACAAAGAATTGTTTTAAGAGATTTTTCAAAATTTGTAACTTGTTTGCACACACACACACCTGCACACACACATACACAAAGGAGAGAGAGACAGGAAGGTTGTAAAAATCTTAATTGCCCTCAGGGGATAAATAAAGTATTATTGAATTGAATTGAAAAATAAATCTTGTAGTATAAGTATGATGTACATGTCTACATACTCGTTTCTTGCAGTATCTGACGAGTTTAGAGCAGCAGCTTCAGGAGTGCAATGTAGAGAACCAGAAACTGAAGAACGAGAACCAGGCCTTGAAACAGCAGGTGCAGATTCTACAGTCAGAGGTGGGTTGATGTTAACCCAGGTAGCGCTGGACCCAGAATATTCCGGACTACCCCTTTGGCTTTTTCAGCGTAAGACAAATTGTGAGCAAGAACAGGGCTAACTTTAAAAGGAGACGTAAGATGATTCGTGGGGTGGGGGCAGCCCTGAAAAGTTTGAGTTTTTCCAAACTACTAGCCTTTGGTTAGCGACTGTAAATTTCTACCAGCCTGACTAGTAAATGTACTAGCCAAACTTCAAAGTTAGAAAAGTTACATCAGTTAACTTTTGCCTTCTTTGCACCAGGAGGTGTCTGCCTCCGAAGTTGACAAATTGTTTGCTTTCGATTGAGTACGCTTTATGAGCTTCGAACAATGATTCGCCAAATTCAGACTCGGAAGTAGCCAAATGAACTCATTCTTCGGGTGACAACGAGATCTGAAAACTCATAAAACGTCTTTTTATTGCTACATGTATTATAATGAAAAATCTACATCATTTTACCGCATTCACATCTGACAAGTAAGTTTTTAATTTTACTTGCCAGGATTTTTTTCCACCGCCATGGCAAGTAAAATGCTCACCGCTTTCAGGGCTGGGTGGGGGGAAGGTGCAGGGAGGTCTACCTTGACCTTGTATCGGCCAATTTGATTGGGGAAAAAAAATTTGCAAAGGTAAAGATAGTTGGCTATTACATGCACTCTGATCTAACTCAGTGCATATAATGCACACTCACTGCTTGTCTTCACAATAAGAAACAATTCACTCTTTGCCATGACACAGCACTTCTTGAGGTAGGTCCCATCATATTGATTTCTCTCAGCTTTGCTAAAACACTGCATCCACCTCACTCCCATTTGCCACCTTTTTTCTGTTTTTTTTGTTGTTGTTTTTTTTTGTTTTTTTGTTGTTGACTTTTTAGCCTAGCATAGGCATGTGTCTAATACCGATGCTACATGCACATTTAGAGTCCTGTCCAAACCTTTGTTAGCTGTGCCTGGAAAGTGTGTTCGTGTGTGTGTGTGTGTGTGTGTATTAGTCCCCTTTTATACTGTAAAACTGTGTTTATGTCTGTGTGTCAGTTCTGTACATTGCTACTGTGTTTGAAAAAGTTAAAAAGAACAAACTAAACTGAACTGGTGAATCAATAGATGCGATATTGTAACACCATAATTTTTGTAACAGAACTCCCAGCTGCGGCAAGTGTCTGGCATATCACCTGCCAAGAAAGCCTGTCTCCTGGTGATCGTGCTAGTCTTCTCTCTCAACCTTGGCTCCTTCAGGTAATGGTTGAAATGAAACGAACATACGGCAGTCATGGAAGTGGTTATGATACTGTCTCTGTTGTGTAGTTGTGCTGATAAGTATAGTACACAGATTTCTGCGTCTAAGCTAGGACTCATGACTGAAGTCCTTGTGTTCACAAATGTACAGTTGCAGCAGCTAAGGTTGTAGGGCTTGTTCAGCTTCTTGGCCCCCCCGACTGTCCGGAACTCTCTGCCAGTTGTAGTCTGCCTTCAACTCTCGCTGCCCCAGTTTAAATCCCATCTGAAGACCTCCCTTTTCCGTCAGACTTTTGTTACATGTAGTTAACTTTGTTCGATTCTGTTTGTGTGTACCATGAGTCGTTTGATGTCGCTGCTCCTGCCAAAGTGCATGCAAATGGGTTGTGTGTGTGTGTGTGTGTGTGTGTGTGTGTGTGTGTGCTTTAAGCGCAATGAGTCCTTTTTACTTGAAGAGGAGTGCTCTACAAAAGCTGTGTATTATTATTATACTAGAGTTCCTTTCAAAGAGGATAAAAATTAGCAAGCTGCGCTGTCCTCAACACAGCAGGAGCTGCTGCTGCAACTTCTGCCACAAATTTTCTTGGCTCATATGGATTCCTAATACTACTATTTAACTTACTACGTACTATTTAACTTGCACCTAGCGCGTTTGTTTACAAGGAGTGGTACTGTACAAGTGTCAGGAGAAGAAGTCGCAGTCGTAGTTGTTGAAGTATATGGACTCTATTGTGAGAGCTGAGAAACCTCAATGGATGTTTAAGTTTTGTTTTGTTCATTATCTGTCTTGTGATGTCTTATTTTTACTTGTTTTGTGTGTCTGAATGTGATTATAGATCTGTAAGTTTCTGTTCATTTCTAGCTCTGTCCTACTCACCGGCCCAAGTTCACGGGCAAACCAAGACTGGAAAGCCAGTTCAGTAAGAAGCCGCCACCTTCTGTCTCTCTCGCCACCTGAAGACCCAAGTGCCTTTGCAAACATGGCTGAGACGGCAAGGGAGGATGGGTCGCAGTGGTTTGACAGAGCGGCAGAGCAGGCTCACCACATGCTTCAGTTTGACAAGGATTTGCAGCGCCTGCTGTTCAACAGCAAACTGAATGAGTCGACTGTAGCCGCCCACTTTTGCCCCATCTATTTCAACAGCACAGAGTCCTCTAAGTGAGTTGTGTTTAAATGCAGCGCTTGAAGTATGAGAGAAATGCACAGGAAAATTCTGGGTGTCTGTTACTGTATTGTCGCATCTCTGGTCCCCAAAATTCCAGAATTTTGCTTAAATGTTGTATCCTCACTTGGCTTTAATTACTCATCTAGTCAAACTAAACTAGCTCTTGGAGTCGGCTTTTAACATATCTCAAGTAATTGGTTACTTTTTAGCAAAAGAAAGTGGTGATCTGATGTGTGAAAGGATACAACATCAACCAGGTGTAACGTTTCAGTTAATGATTACAATAATAATCAAACAGTTCCGTGATTTCTTATACACATGGTAGAGAAGACACGTTGGAAGTGGAGGAAAGGCCTCCCTTCTTGAACATATTACTTCTAAGAATGTTGTATTAGTCCACTGTAAAATCAAGCTTACCTTGTTTGGAAAAGGGGCTTTCAAGTTTTTTTTATTGTTTTTGTTGTTGTTTGTTTTTGTTGTTGTTTGTTTTTGTTTTTATTTTGAAACCGTGCCTCTTAATTAGTTGATATTGAAACTTTCAGACTGGCAGAGAAACTACGAGGATGGATGATTCGAGAGGAGGAGGTGAAGCAGAAGAAGGAGAGCTTCAAGCCACGACGACAACCGAAGAAGAAAGAGTACCCTCCTGTCAACACGCTGAAGGCGGCGGTGCAAGGACAGTATGCCAGGGACTATGAGGAGAGAACGTACAGGTTAGACAGATAAGTTAACTCTGTGTTGTGTTTCTTCTTTTTTTTTTTCTGCATTCCCTCATGGTGTGTAGGGCTGGTTATAAAAAAGCAAAACAGGGATGGTTTTGTTCCCTTTATTTCTTTTTTAATTAAAAAGAAGAAAAAAATTGGGGGGGAGGGGGAGGGGGGGCCTTTTTGAATGGTTTGTAGTCTGCTGTATCTCTGGAGGCTCGGGGTGGCCAAATGGTAGAGCGTTGGACTGTCAGTGCTCGGGTCGTGAGTTCGAATCCCGCCGGCTGGGGCCAAATACTTGTGCTGGCCTTTTTTTCTCGTTGCCCCGTCTTTGATATCACCATTATGTGGTAAAAAAGGACGTTAAACTCCGAAACACCCACCCCCGCCCCTGTAGGCAGTTGTTCATGGGTGATCCTTTTTGGAATAAAGATGTGTTGGTTTCCTGATGTCAACACACTTAGTCAAATGGGTTGCACTTTCTGCACCATGTATACCATTGCCAGTTTACTCTTATGTCTTTGTCAGCCCCGTTTTGCACAGTCGCCATTCCTGGTATAAAATATTACTGAACTTCTCATGGTTCTGTGTAGACCTTGTGGACAAGGGAAATAACTCCTGAAAGATTCTGCTATAATTATAATCTATGAATATATGTTAGTGTCTGGTGATGTTGAGAAGAATGGAATGCATCCAGAATACCAAATGAAGGGAAATGGTGACTGTAGGTGTGTGTACAGTTATTGACTCCTGTATTTTTATTTTTCACTGTTATTATTGTTATGATCAATTATAATTGTCATTATTATTCTGTCGTTCGTGTGCAGGGGACATCAAGATGGTTACCCAGTGCAAGTGTTCAGCCACAACGATCCCAGACAGAGATTGCTTAATGCCATCCCACGCAGAAACGACACCTTCTACGTCCTCTCTTTTAACACGGTATGTTTTGCAGTTTGTTTTTGTAACTGTCATACTTTAACCCTTGTCTTGCTAAGAGTGGAGTATTCCGGACTACTTGTGTGCCTTTTTCAGTGTAAGACAACATTAGTCAGCAAGACCAGGGTTAAAAGTCTAGTTTTAGCTGTATAGGGTTGGAGACAGCAAGCTTATTTAGTACATGTGAACAGGAAAATCAGTGTGATACTAAACAGGTTGTTTTTTGTTGTTGTTGTTTTTTTCTTACATTTGCAAAGGACACCCTAATTATCTGTAAACTTTGTGTTGGTGTTACAATTATCACTAGAATGTTGCTTTTTCAAAATGCTTCATGAGTGTAACTGCCCACATTCATGTCTGCTTGATACTAGCTTATTTTTGCATTGTAAAGGACATGCGAATGAAAGTGGGGACAGCCGTTATAATATTGATAACACCAGTGATATTGAAACTTAATCAGCATGGGAAAGATAGACGAGGAAGTGCTCTTTTCAAAGCAGCACTCAAACTACACAGGTTTTTTTCCAGCTCATTTCCGTGCCTACCCCCACCAGGGACAGCACCAATACGGCCTCAGGGGCCATTTATCTTGCTGCTGCTCGAAAAGTATTTAGAGCTGCTTTAATGAACATGTACGTCTTTGGATCTGATGTGAGCTTTCACTTGATGAATAGTTTTCATGGTTGTCATCTCTTGCGAAAATGTGGAGTGCAGGGGACAGCGAAATGTTCAAATGGCGCCCGTTGAGAATGAACCTAAAATGCCAGTATCCATTGCTTGTGTCCAAATGTTCTGTTTTCTCTTTCCTGTTTCCAGGACTACTTCTTGGTGCCTGCTACAGCACACAACAAAACCAACCGACCGCGGATGTCACTGGTTATGCCTGTGCTGAGCACCAATCTGAATGGTAAGAGGGACAATAAAGCATCTTTGTTGACTGTTAAAAAGTGTTTATCCAGATCTATCCACACAGAAATGTGAAAGATGTGGTTTCGCCAGAGATAGTGCTTTCCTTTCAGCCAGTAATTTGCATCTTCTCTTCAGGCTTACGTTTCAGTTTCCACCAGGTTTTCACACGTGGTATCGGTAGTTTAGGGTATTTTGTTGTACGTGAGATTGTTTTCAAAGGCCAGATGCAGTCCAGCAGTTTCTGGCTTAAAGTGTCAGATTAAAACTGCGTGTGCGTGCATGCAAGTGTGTTTAAATTAACTCGACTTGGAGGTTTCAGTTGGTTGATGCATAGGGCTTTGATCTCTAAACAGAGGAATGAAAAGAGAAAAGATATCACTTACAATATTTCTCAAAATGTCTTGTTCTCAGACTCCATGCAGCCTCCGGAGGGCAGCGTTGGCATGATGCAGATCGACTGCGAGATTCTCGACACACAGCTGATCCACGTCCGCAAGTCTGTCTTCACCCCAAACCAAGGTCCAGCCACCTATGCAAACAGCTCGTCCCCTGACACCCATCGTCAGCAGTATCGTCCCAACGATACAGACAGCGACAGCAACTTCACACAGCCGGACAACAATTACACAGATGCCGGTGACAGTCACCAGTCACAGCACAGTCCACCATCACTTCATTCCAAGCAGCAGAAAAGACCCAAGAGACACAGAGAAGGTGCAAACTAACCAACAAAATTAATTTAATTCAGAGAAAATTATTTGCTAACATACTGTCAGCATATGGATGTATACATTATAAAATACAAGTCCTGCACAGTTGGATTTGAGAGATCTGCTTGTTTTTGACTCCATGTTTTGCATTAAGCCTGCAAATGTTCATTCATTAATTCATTGCAGTTTGACAAAGTGATTGGAAACAGGGCAGTGGTACAGTCTCACATGACACTGAAGGTGTGTGGATGACACACTTATTGACACTGGCAGCTAACAGTACTAGAATCTCCTAGGAGTTGTGTGCATAGTGTGTTCATCTGGGTTTTTTTTTTTTTTTTTTCTTTTCTTCTCTCTCTCTCTCTTACTTTGCTTGAAGCCTGCTTCAGTAATCTGTTGCAAGGTTAAAATTGAATAGGTGCTTTTAATGTTTTACAGGAAACTGAATCTTTATTATGGTAGAAAACTTGTCAGTTGATTTGAGTCAAATACTTTTGGGCAGCTTGTTTACACTACCGTTGAATTAATGTTGTTTTTGAAAAAGCATGTCTCATATTCGTAATCATCTTTAACTCGTTGACGACACACCTTTTTTTTAAACCCAGCCGACACCTGGAGATGCACCATTTGTAGTGTTTCTTTAAGAAACTCTTTAAAAAGTAATAAAAATAGAACGGAAAACTCAACTGTTAATTAGATTGCCTTATCTGGTTTACGTTCCAGCGGAATTGCAGAAAACTCTGAATTTTGTAGATAAAGTTTATTTATTTATTTCACTGTTGTTTGGCTCTAAGGAAGTATCTAAACAGTTTAGTCCACTCTATGACACATTTGCAGCACTTTTCTCAATCCATGGATGTTTTCAAATGGATTATCGGTACACAGCATCATCAGAAAAGCTGATCAAGCAAATAAGAATAAACAGGGGAAAAAAAAAAAAAAAATTTAAAGTACACTGTATTTCCATGAAACGTCCTACCAAAGATGACCGTTACAGAGACTTACACTGAAGTAAGTGGAATTCAAGGTATATAATATATAAATAACAGTAAAGCGGAGAACTGGTTTGAGAACTCGCAGGACCAGCTGCTTCCAGTAGACCGCGATGGGGCAAGCAGTGTAAGATTTTTTAAAACAGTCAACATGGTACAATGTGTGAGCAACGATAAGGGATGCCTCGGTCAACCGTGATCGATGTGACATCAGTTAGTTAATGTGAACGCCTTTTGCCTTGAGTCTGTGCCTTATTGGTCATAACTTTGTGGAGTGAGATGGTTGGTGTCCCAAGTACGTCAGGTCTGATGCATCTCTAATATGTGGCAGCCTTAACCGGCATGTGCTGTGGGTGTATTTTGTTTGTCATGTTTATGTATCATAAAATTCATGTGACCGATTCTGTAGGTCAGTTTTTCAGCCGTGTTTCATTCCTCAGTAACAGTTTTTATTGTCTGTGTGGGATGTCTAAGCCACAAATGAATTGCCTCTGCAGAGGACAATAAGAATCTTAATTTGAGTTGAATAAATTTCTCATAGTCTTACATGAAGTAAGTAAGGTCTTCAAGGCAAAAATCTTAATGAGTGTTATGCTCACAGATTATTCTAAGCTGTTTTCATGGTGCCTCGCGTCACACCACTTAGACATGTGCAGAGTGACAGCATCTCAAATGCTGGCTCAGCGCCGACACAAAGGTACTCAGGGACGTAGCTAACACACTGAGCGAGACTGTTGTAGCAACACCAACCTCTCAGTTGTAGAATTTTTATGTTCGACCGCTCGCGCAAATTGTAAATAAGATTCTACCACATTAAGACGTCTACTAATCACCGAGATAGAGTATTTCGAGGGTACAGGCGCACTTTCAAGAGAATTTGTTTGATTCTTAAGTTGGCTTAGTAAACATTGGAAATAGCATGTTTTAGGAAATAAAATCCGTAAGAGAGTCACCTGTGATTATGGCAGTCCATGTTCCTGTCTCCCAAGGACCATAAATCTGTATTTATCTAACAGATAACATTGACCTGAATTTGCCAGGTCAAGTTTGCTGAAGTGCCAACCAAGTTAAAAGTTATATTCATTTTCATTATGCTGTGTTATGGTAGCTGATAAACTCATTGTGTTTTTGTGTGTGTTTTTTTATTATTTTTTTCATCTAGAACTTAATATAATATATTATATACGCTTTCATTCATTTGTCTGTGCTTTGTTTTCGCTGGTGATTGTATGTACATACAATGTAATCAGATTTATTCACGTATTTGAATGTGATTTTTGAGAGAACATAATTTTAATGAATGTGCAATTTTAAAATGTACATGTATTTCTGACGTTGCTGACTTCTGCCATTGTTAACTCTTGGCTGTTTTGTGTGAAAAACACATGTTGATTACTTACGCATCTTTGTCATTATAAATGGGAATGCATTTTCTGTGCCACTTCTTTCTCTTCCTTAGTTTTGGCATCATGTACAGGTAGAGGGTCATTCAGACCTGTGTCGCACTGTATTCCATGTTGGGTCCATGTAACTCGTATTGATGTTGAATTGTCAGCATGGAAGTAAGTGTAATATTGAATACATGTACTTGTATGTGTGCCTGTGTTAATGCTTCACCTCATGTATTCGTTCGTTTTTTACATTTTTTATTTCCTTCTTTCGTTTTTTGTACTTCTAGGTAGTGGGGATATCTAATACTTCCAGGTCAGACGTCCAAGAAAAGCAAAACATTAAAATAATGCCCATGAACTTATAAAACAGTGAGTTTAATCCAAAATATTTCACTTGCTGTGTCATTTTCTAGCAAGTTACTTGTCACTGTGGTATCTGGCGGAGACATGATTGTAAATACTCACCATTCAAATTAAGGCAATCATAATGTGTATAATCTTTCTTCCTTTTTTTTTTTTTAAGTTGACTTGCCGTTTAAGTCCTTTATGCAATCACTGTGGTTGGTTTTGTTACGTTTATTACTGCTTGGTCCTGAGCTAGGACCACATTTTCTAATGAGTTTTCAAGTGCACGAATCTGTGTTCAGTTTTGTTGAAGATTTACTTGAGAGCTTGAGTTGATGCTGTTTTGTTTTCATGGAAGGTGTAGTATGTAGATTTTATCAGATTCCACACACATTGACATTACTCACTGCATGTTTCTTGCAATCATACGCAATAGAATATTTAGTGCAAAGTTGCCAGCCATTTCTTCTCTCTCTCCCTTTCCTGAATGATTTATTTTAGACCTCATTTCAAACACTTACATGAATAATAAGATGGATGCATTAGTAATTATTTAAATAAACAACAACAAAAAAACGGAGAAAATGATAAATCTGAAGTGTTGTAGATGGCTAATCAAACATATTTTAAAGTTGTTCTGTTACAGGATGTCCCATCACACATTGTTAGGAGTTCACGTTTGTTTGGTTTTTGTTTGTTTGTTTTTGCTTTGTTCTGCTTGAGTGGCCATTTGAATGATCTGTGGTAAGCTCACAGTCACACAAGATACTTCATTTTTTTGTAATATTTTTATTTTTATTTTTTTTTTAGTGCGCAGCGCCAAACTCTGTTTAAATCGCTTCATCCACCAGCCTCTTCAGAATTGCCCTAAGTAACTAACTCACTCACTCTTCAGACTTGGCTGCTGTTATTTAAAACCTCTGATTATTTCTTCAGTGTGACCATCACCACTTAACTATATAGTCCCCAGACACACACCGTTACATTTTAATTGGTGAGCTTCTGTCTTAATTTCAGAGCATAGCATTATGATCGTCGATCATTCTAGATACAGTTTAGAAATCTGAAATCTCAGCCTGCACAAAACACCTGCACGTGACATTCTCGGTCTTACTTATCAGTGCTCAACAGTGTCCATGCTAGTCAGATTAGATTTTCAGGAAATGATCATTATTGTGAAAGGATGAGAGAAATGTTACCCAAATGCGTGGCAGTAGGGATGTGCTGTTCACAGTATCGTCTGCCATTTTGTGCTAAACTCTGTGCGTTAAGTCTGCCTGAACTAGCTGGTCTTCTTAAGTGGTGTTCCGTTGGAGTCTCATACATGTACTTGTTGGATTGGTGCACACGATTGTATGATAGAGTGTAAAGCTCCAGTCAGTAGTGATACAGGGTCAGCAGTGGCCATGAGGTGATGTGGTTTTTTTGTTTGTTCCTTCCCCCCATCCTGTGAACAGCTAGTCTGAATTCCTTTGGTCCAGGTTAGTTCCCATGGGTCTTGTGAGAACAATCACATGACCAAGACAGAGACCTTGCGAGACGAGACCCACACGTGGGTCTGATGACATACTTCAACAAATTTTGGAGAAATTTGCTCGATGCTTGGCGCAGTGCGAATTCAGGGGAAATAACAATGTAAACTTGATTTCTTCGAGTTTACTTTGTTGTCGTTCTTGCATCTGCGATATAAAGACATGTGACTTATTTCTCTTGTTATTTTTAGATTACTAGTCTTCTCCTCCCAAGTTTCCTATAGGGCGCCCTCACTCCATTTCCAGTTTATTCAAAGGCGAGTAACTTAGTCTAGTGAACGGCAGCTTGCTCAGGAATTCCATGAACGCATCACAGACAGTGTCTTTGATGGGCGGAGGGGAATTCAGATCATTCACATGACTTCTTTGAGTACGTGATGTTCTGTGTATTTGCATTTGTAGTACACGGTGACTACTAAATGCAGGCATATGTACTGTATCACTGTGGGGTTTTGTTATCAGTTGTCGTTGGAATTTTTGTTTGTTTGTTTGTTTTGTTTTTCCATTCTGAAATCTGCATCAGAACAGAGGAACATGTATATTTGGGAAACACAAATCTGCTTAGCATTTCATCATTATTTTTCATCATAGCACATACACCATGTCAGATTTGCCGTCAGTACAGCTGATAAACAAAGTTTTCCCTTGAAAGAAGCGATTGAATACTCAAGATTTTTTTCTGATTAAAAAAATCAGCTCCTGCATAGGTATATTTATCAAAATATAATATGATTTGCAGAGACAGATGCTGATGTGATACGTGGTGTGTCTGAATGTATGAAATTTAGTTAAAGAAATGAATGCTCGTGACTGGCTGTGTTTTGGCTGTGTGCAAGTATATATATATATACATGTATGCTAAAAAAAAAAGAAAAAAAAGAAAAAGCGGCCCAGATTGCAAAACCATGTTGTGGATTCAACCTCCACTGTGTTTCTGTCTCGCTTCCTTGTCTGTCATTTTGTTTCTTCTTGTGTAGAAATAGCCTAGACTACGTGAGTAGTAGAACATTTTCTGTCAGCCATTTTTGAAGTGAAAACAGTTCTTTACATCAACACTACTGCAACTTTACAACCTTCTAGTTGAGACAGTGCTTCATCTGGTGATGTTTGAAATGGTTTGTCTTGTTTCATGCACAAAGATGCAAAGCCTGCGTCTGAAGTATTTAATTTTTACGTTGATGCGTTGACTGTAACTGCATTTGCTATGGAGGTAGTGTAAGCTGTACAGTTGATGACAGCAAGTTTATGACATTTGTTTATGCATTCCAGTTGTACAGACATACTGTATTTTGTGTGTTTGAAAGGTGTTTGGAGTTGTGATGTCAGTTTAGTACAGGTCCGTTTTAAATGGTGGACTCCTCTCATGACAAGGAGAAGATCACACTTACAAAGTTGTTTTCCAGTTTTGCTCTGAACAGATACGACGAAAAATTTACACAGTGTTACTCTAATAATAATAGTAATAATAACAACAACAACTACTGAGTATTGTGTAGGCTCTTTACCCAGTTTCTTTAACGGGCTCAAACTTAAGCACCGCGAGCTGAAATCAATACACACACACTCATGTGAACCACACGCATTCTCTCACACACTGGACATAAACGCATTACAATAATGTGGTGTGAAGGGGCAGTTCAGTTTCGGAATTTAGAGTTGCATTTATTTTCAGATTTTGTGGGCTGAACATTTCCAAAGCAGGTACCGTTATTTTGTTTTGCTTTTAGTGTACATGTTTAAGAACAAGAAAAAAAAACAACAATAAAAACAACTGCAAATTTAAGAATGCCCTTGACTTATGCCTACCGAGAGCTACAGTAGAGCATGTATTACTGAAACAGACCAGCGAGCTATGCATTTGTGACGAATTTTGTGATTCTTTCATTTGAGTGGGATGAGCACAAATATTATAACGTTTGTCTCTAAAATGTATGTCGTGAAGTTTTACTGCTTGACTCTGAAATGTATCTCAGAGACACAGGAGAAAAAAAGAAGATGGTTTTTGGTAAATGTGTCGTCTTGTAGAGATAACCATATTTGTAAAGTGAGTGCTTGGTACATGTACATTTCAAATGTTCACACGGAGAATTACAATATATGTATATTTATTATTGGGAGTTTAAAGCTACCTTGAAAAGAATTAAATGTGTAGACAAAGAAGGATAGTGTTTTGTGTTGTACACTCTGTGTGTGTGTGTGTGTGTGTGTGTGTGTGTGTGTGTGTGTGTGTGTGTGTGTGTGTGTGCACATTGCAGCGATATTGCACAACAACATTCAACAAGCAAAACGAAAACAGAAACTGCCTGGCTGTAGTATTTGAGTCCCTCTTCTATTCATCCATCTATCTGGTATTCACAATTCTTCACTGCAACTTTACAGTATTCAAAGAAACAAAACAACAGCAACTGCGACTCATCTACGCAGCAGCAGCTGCACCTAACACAGTAAGGCAGCAGCCGCACCTGAGACAGTAAGGCAGCAGCTGCAGCTGAGACAGACAGCACTGCCTTCTTGACTCATCTAAGCTACCGTTCCGACAGTAAGCACTGCCTTCTTGCAGACTTTGTTGCATCCCTCAGGACAGCATTTCTCGTTGCTGGCACAGCTGCTGTCATCCACGCAGTGGTTAGGGTCCAACAGACAGATACCCACAGAAAACTGAGGGGCGGGGCAGCTCCCTGTCAATCATGAAGGGGAGATGTTATTAATTAATAATCATACGCGATCGGTGACTCTTTTTGTATACATGTGGACTGTTTCTGGGTGTGTAAGTCTGTAATTTGTGTGTCTTTGTGAATGATTGCACCCATATTTGTATGTACATAATTATGAAAAAAAAACCAAAAAAAACCCAACACCAACAACAAAACAAAAACAAACAACAACAGCAAAACAAACAAAAAACACGCTGAACGGTGTTTAATTTAACTCCTTTAGAGATTTTTTTTTTTTTGGATCACTAGGATTTTTTCTTCTTTTGGTGGTTGTTGTTGTTGGCTTTCTGTTGTTGTTACTGCTGCTGAGCTGCTGTTAATTTTGTTTTAATATGGTAGAGCTTACCAAGGTGGACAGTGCCCATGGCTGTAGCAGACGACCCTGCAGGCGGCTTGCAGACTTTCCCGCATCCTTCGCTACAGCACTTGAGATCTGAACACGCAAAACAATATTCATGAAACTGGAAGCGAGGAAATCACGTGTCAATTGAACACAGTCAATGCTGGGTCTGGTCTATCAATATGAGGTGTCTCCGAATCGAATTTCTCTCTCAAATGTTTTGGAACATTCTTACCATAGTGAACTATGCATTACATAGACATATTCGAGTGTTTCAGTCATTGTCATGATCATGATGTGTAAGAATGTATTATGACCGTGTGTGTAATCTGTATGTAATGTGTTTGTAATCTGTATGTAATGTGTTTGTAATCTGTATGTAATGTAATGCTGTTCTGCTAGTGTAAGGCGCCCAGAGCTCCAGCAGGAGGCTGGGCGCCAGACAAATTATTATGTGTAAGAATGTATTATGACTGTGTGTGAAATGTGTATATAATGTGTATGTAATGCTATTTTGTTTTTGTTTTTTTTTGCTGCCCGAACTCTGCCCGCTCCTGTGGTGTGCCTCCCAGGTCATGGGTGGAGCCCACGGAGGACTCGGAAGCTGGGACAATTTTTATTATGCATGATGATGGAGATGAGGATGATAGTAAGATGATGCTATGGAGGTCCGTGTGGTTTGGGACTGCGGGACAGGGCCGCATTTCACGCTTCCTGTCATAAATATCCCGGCATTAACCAGGCCCGGGAACTACGGCACCTGCGGTGCCGGCCGTGTAATCATCCACATCATAAGACGTGTCATACTAAGGGAAGCACCCCCAAAGTCGCACCCGTCAAGTGGGTGAAACTCGGCTGTGTGGCAACAGCCTCCCCATTGGGCCCATAGCACACCCGCTCTGGGTAGTAGTCGACCTAGGTAGGAAAAATCCCGCTTGCCTCGGCTGGAATTCGAACCCGGGTCTCCCGGTCCATGATCCGAAGTGCTAACCACTACACTACGGGGGCCGACGTATGTAATGCTATTCTGCTACTGTCAGGCCCCCAGAGCTCCAGCAGGAGGTTGGGCGCCAGAAAAAAATATTATGTGTAAGACTGTATTATGACTGTGTGTGTAATGTGTATATAATGTGTATGTAATGTGTATGTAATGCTATTCTGCTACTGTGAAGCGCCCAGAGCTCCAGCAGGAGGTTGGGCGCCAGACTGATAAACTATTATTATTATTATTGGACTTACTTAAACAAACAGACATGCCTTGTACAACATGTAGCAAACATGTACACAACATGCCTTTTGCTTTGATGGCGGGGGTACTGGATAGGCACGTGCAACATCCAAATGTTACTATATTTTGCACATGCCTATATCAAAGGCAATGTGCCGGAAACGTCTTGGGTGCCTTTTCTTAAGGAATGAATTTTGTATTTTATTTGTCATGGTTCACTGGTCACCCCGAGGGTGGAGACTTAAGGGTGATAGATAGACGGAAACAATAATGGAGGCGGTTGGTTGGGTCTCTGAGTCAAGAACACTTTTTTCTTTTGACAATGCTCAGGGAAGCTGTATCGTATGGCAAGGAGGAGTCCGCATCAGAATTTTGAGAAAAGATTGGTCTTCAGGTGGCTCCTGAAAGACTCGGGGGAGGTGCTGGATTTCAAATAATTATGGCGGCAGGGCGTTCCACAGAGCAGGGGCAGAGGCACTTGAAGGAGCGAGCTCCAAAGCGCTTCTTTGCAGAGGGGAAACATTGAAGTGAAGAAAGGGGTGTGGACTCAGCTACTCAGTCTGGAAACGAGGCTATAATCTATATTTGAAAGCGAACAATGTCATCGATACAGTATCAGTTACTGTCTCGGTTCACGACTGAGTTGAGTCTCAACAAGCAGAGTGGCTGTATATAGATAAGAAATGGGCACTTTTTATATTATCATGATAAGCGCTGTAAACTCACCGCCAGTACAGTCTGAGTCTCTGAGACAGTTCACATCCGGGTCAAACACGCAAATGCCAGCCATGCCCGAAGAGGCGGGACAGGTGCCTGCCTTCTCTGCATCCGCGGCTGAGGAAACATAAATGAAGGTGGTATTAATGTCAGCTTTTGCTGAGGTCAACTGAGGTGAACATTTTCACAAAATACCGAACCAAGAGATAATAATAACAATAATAAGTGTATTAAATATTTGGCTCAAAGCACCGCAAGCTAAACCCAACACGCACGCTCACGCGAATCACACGCATTCTCTCACACACTGGACATGTACATACACACAAAATACTGAACCAAAAGAGATATTAATAATAACAAGCACATTAATATAGGCGCTTTATCCCAAATATTTGGCTCAAAGCGCCGCGAGCTAAACCCAGCACGCACGCTCACGCGAATCACACGCATTCTCTCACACACTGGACATGAACACATTACAATCACGTGGTGCGAAGGGCCAGATCAGCAATTTAGGTTTCGGAATTTTAGAATTGCATTTATTTTTTTAATTTTGTGGGCTGAGCATTTCCAAAGCAGAGGGGGAGGAAAGATTCCCGATATGTCCATTTGGACATGTCAGTAAAGATTTCATACGTGTGCACAGGTTTTTCCTACCCCCCTGAAAAATGCGTTTAAAATTAAGCCATAACGGGCATTAAAGGTTTTGAGGATTTCAAACTGTCAGCAAACAGAATTTTGTCATTATTGTCAGTTTTGTCTGAGCAGACAGTACAATTTCCCTTCGAGGGACGAATAAAGTGGTATCTTATCTTATCTTATGATATTGAAACGGACAGAAAGGAAATATCAAATATGAAACCCGAAGGAGCTATTAAATTTGATCCAACCAGTTTCATTCCGATAAAACAGACCTCAAAACCAGCAGGCAAAAGCACAACTAGACATTAGCTGAAAGGTCAGTGCATAATATGATATCTCGAACATGAGAAAAATCCATCATAGGTGTCAGTCGAAAAGGGGAGCACGAAAAGGTGACACGAACTTGCGAAACAGTTTAAATTGTACTTGCTTTTGTTTTATGCATAACAATAGGGAAAGTAAATTTTGAAGTGCTTCTGAATCCTGGTTCTCTTTGATGTGTGTGTGTGTGTGTGTGTGTGTGTGTGTGTGTGTGCCCACGGTGTGTGTGTGTGCCCACGGTGTGTGTGTGTGTGTGTGATATAAACGCGGCCAAACCAACACTGTTGAAACAGCGTATTTTTTGTCTAGCAATATGAGAGAGAGAGAGAGAGAGAGAGAGAGAGAGAGAGAGAGAGAGACAGAGAGAGAGACAGAGAGAGAGACAGACAGACAGAGACAGACAGAGACAGACAGAGAGGTTCACTTACTAAGAGCTCTCAGCAGCTTCCCTCCTGTACAAAACAAAAACCAAAATATACTGACATGAGCAGCAGCCCTTTCCCTCGGCAACTAACCTTTTTTTTTTTTTCTGTGTACACACATGTTTTAACACACACCAAGCACACGCATTCTGATTCAGGCGAAACAAAACAGACTCAACGTTTTGATGGACTTTCCAAAACAGGCAGCAACATGAAACAACCCACCCACCGCGTGACATACAGAGAGGCAAAGACCATCCTCAGAGACAAGTTCCAGAGCACATGGCAAGCCAACACCCGCACTCCACCCACACGAAAGGATCCCATCCATAATCTCCCCCGAAAGCAACAGACCATCCTCTTTCGCCTCCGCACCGGACACTGCAGACTACTGAGTCACCTCCACCGCCTGCGAGTGTCCCACACAGACGAGTGCCCCTGTGGCACTGGCCCTCAAACACCTGATCATATCCTGCAGTTCTGTCCAACCTTCCAAACCCTCAGGACAGAGACCTGGCCAACTGATTCTACCCTGCAGCAGAAACTCTGGGGCTCCTTACCCGACCTCCAGACCACTGCTGCCTTCATTGAAAAAACCAAACTCTTGGTCTGACGCAAACAACAAACACTGAACGCAGAAGAAGAAGAAGAAGAAGAAGGGAGAAGCAAAAATTGCAACGAAAGACTTACCTTGAAGAGGAAAAAAATTGTTCTAGCCAGGTTGAACCGCCAAACACACACATTCACCCTCTTCTGGGCGGTGTCTAACATCGTACGTACTCTTTAAACACCCTAACAGTGACAGCACCTCACAAGCTAGCACTGAGTCAGCACAAGGCTTTGTGCAACACGAATATCAAGGAGTCAGCCAGTGTAGCGCGTCGGACAGTTTGAAATTTCGCGGGCTAGCACAGCCTGCGGACGGCAGTGTATTGCATTCAGAGCTCTACGAATCGATAAGATTTCGAGTGTACTGGCACACTGACAGACGCAGCTGTTCCAGAACAGACACGGGCTTCCGTGATGCCTAGCAACCCTTGAACTGAATATGAGCTTTAACTTAATTCCTACCAAGTACGTTTGAGGTTGCATGTGCACCAATGATCTCACTAAAAAAAAAAAAAAAAAAAAAAATCATATGCTGGGTAACATCCCAATACCCATCCTATTTGTTTTTTCAGTTTTGCTGGGGGAGGAAAGACGGATAACCCGGAGAACAACATCAACAACAAACAAACAAACAAACAAAAAGGAAAAAAGAAAAGCCGAAAAAAAGGACAGGAAAAAAACCAAATAACCCACACACACAAGAAAAGAAAAACAGCCAGAAAAAAGGACAGAAAAGAAGGAACACAGAAAAGAAACTACTTACCATATGCCACAGCAAAAAGGGCACACACACACACAAGCGTCTTCATTTTGTCCGGTTGTCAGTATCAGAAGTCAAAGCTTCAGGACAGATGTGATCCAAGAATGTGGGCTGAAGTCTGGGCACGATTTCTTCGATAAGAGAGAGTCGCCGGGCCGACAAGTGCAACGCTATTTAAAGGGCTTGTCACGTGACCTGAAC
>JACVVK020000015.1:1405000-1422500 GCA_018292915.2 Batillaria attramentaria | reverse complement strand
TAGCGGTTAACGGTAGTGTTCTACAACTCTCCCCTTGCCAGAGGACACGCGAACCGAGACACAATAGCTGGCCGTCTTCTCTCGCTGCAGTATTTTGCATACAAATTTTATCCGTAATACAGCTAGTAATGCTAAGATTTTTGCACGCTTTGCGGATGCGAATGGGTGGGAATCTAAACAGTCTTAGGTCAGTCACAGGCCCGTCGGTCACTCAGCGCGGCCGGGCGGTGACTGACCACACCATTGTCAGCACTGCTCATGGCTCTAGCCTTCGGTCTTGTAGTCGCGGTTTGACGGATTAAGAAAACAACAACAACAACAACAACCGATTCAGTCTTGGCCTTTCTCGGGCAGCGATAACTGGAAACGGGACTCAGTGAACACGCGAAATCTCGCGGCCACACACGCGGACTTCTGTCCATAGTAACCTATGACTGACTCGAGTCATACTTACTCGTTCTGATGAGGGATGAAGAAAGTATTCAATGTAAGTAAGCAATGCAACCAACCGCCTCATGGTGAGGAATCCACTGTGCCATCAAAACATATTTCCAGCGCCCTTCTGTGTCGTCTGTGAGCCTACCACTCACCGGGGCTACACAATCAACTGCACACGTAAATTTACACAAAGCATACACACAAACCAGCCTCATTGTTTCATGATCATGTGGTATGAGTTTCGACCAATGAAATCAGTATGTGCTATAAATAGTAGATTGGTAATTATAGTACCCCGGATGCAAAATATTTATCACCTCGGAAGTTATAACTTCATTCGGAACGTTTTACTAGAAGGGCTCTGAGAAGTTCTGCTTCAGAAGGAAAATCTTTACTTCAGGTGAGCAGAAGTTGTTGAAGAGTATAGTTTTACGTAATCACAAGTGTCTAGTGCATATCTACAACATCTAGTTTGTCAAGATAGCTGAGCTATGTCTGTGTAGGCCAACGTTATGTGAAGCACCAAGTGAGCCGCCATTTCCGGGAGACCACGTTTTATTATGGTGCAGTTGACTTCAACCGTAGCAATGGCTAGCAAGTTATCCTACAACCAGATTTTGTTGTGTCGGTCGAAGCGACTGTTGTGTATGCTCGTGAATCTCCATTTCCAAACAATTCGAAACATGGCATATGACCGCCCCGTGCCGGTAACTTAACCTAGGTCTTAATCCAGCAGTGCTCGCATTGTCAGAAAGTGTTATAAACAGACTTAGCTACTTCTGTGTGTGTGTGTGTGTGTGTCTGTGTGTGTGTGTGTGTGTGTGTCTGTGTGTGTGTGTGCGCGCGCGCGCGCGCGCGAATTCCTTCAACGGTTGTTTACACGTTGTCCTAGGCCTACACATAAGCAAATCGGATTTATCGTTTTGCCTTCATAGTACCATAGAACATGATTATTTACTACGACCAGCTGAAATCTTATCATCTTTCTTCCGTGAAGGAGAAGCATAGGGCAGCACACTAGGAAATGCAACTACGTGAAATGAAGGTGTCCTGATGTGTTTACTGATCTTTGCCTTCAACTTGAGATAGAATAAAGAACTGGTGTATAGGCAGAGAGCCAGGTATGCAGATGAAGTGTGCATTTCCTGGTCCCTTAGGGGTGTACTGAAATCGACAATCAATCGTTAAAAGGTTTTATCTGGCGTGCACTAGCCATCGTCACCCTGTGCTCTTTTCAACCGACACTAAGAATATCAGCTGAAAGTTTAATCCTTACACCAACGTTACTAACATATTGGATAGCTCTGTGTGTGTGTGTGTGTGTGTGTGTGTGTGTGTGTGTGTGTGTGTGTGTGTGTGTGTGTGTGTTTTAAAAGATGCATTGACAGTGATTATTTCTTAAAGAAACGAAGCTGTCACTATTGCGGTTCACATTTGAAATATGACTGCTTGGTTGAAGTCCAAACTGACAGAAATAAATGACAGTAATAATGCATACCACACTTGCACAACAAATGACAGATTCACTAAAAATATATCATTCTTTTCAGGTCGATTCCTGTGAGAGAAACTTTTGCTGACATCCCGACCCCGATGGCAGAAGGGGTACAAGGAGACTGGCCTTGGGATATGCGTAGCAGGGGTGCACGCGAAGAAACCTTTACAGACACCAACATCCGAAACCTTCCCAAGTTTGGGCTGACTGAACAGCAGTACGCAATGTTACTTAACCCTGGAACCCGTGACCAGCTTGTTCGTCTTTTGGTGGACGATGGATGGTACATTGAGGTGCTGGAAGAAGGTAGGCGTCTCGCTTGTTTCTACTGCCACCAGAGCTATTCAGATGGTCACAACGCTCTTTGAATGCAAACGAAACCAGGCTGATGAAGGGGGTCCTCTTGCAAATGTCAACCTTCGACTGTAACTGCATGCAAGATGTTCTGCTAAAAATGCCAGAACATTTTTCAGTACTTTCTGTGAGCTTTTTTTTTTCTATGACGAGCTGCAAACATGATTTTATCTGAATGTATGCCAGGTTTCAAGATGTTCTTGCAAAAAGCCAGATGGTTTTCCAGCACATTCTGTGAACTTTTTTGTCTGTGACATGCACCTGTCAACATGATTTTATCTGAATGTATGCCCGGTTTGTTTTGTAAATAAGTTGTGTATTTGTTTTCTAACGGGTAAATGTACACCAAAACCTGTCCTTAACCCCCCCTGCCCCCTCCAGGTTTTGTCTTTTTGTTAGTCAGTTCAGTGTTCAGACTGTTTGCAAGAAGGCCTCTGTCAAAGGCAGGAAATTTGCTTGAACACCATCTTAGGTACAAACCATAACTAGGCAAGGTTTGTATAGTAAAGAAAGGAAATTATATTTTGTTGTATCAAACTGTAAAATGTGCAATTTTCAAACATACGGTTTGTAATAATCTCTCTCCCACCCCTCCTGTTACTAACAAACGCCAGCTGCATAGACATTTTATTTTGTTTAATATTTTGCTTACATGTTTGATGGTTGTTTCACGATAACGAACTAGTCACAGGAAAATGTGAAAGTCACTTGTTGATGCAGACAGTCTGATAGAATGTTTGTTTCCTTGGATAACTTAGAGAACAAGGTTAAGCTACGATCTGTTTGGTGGAGACGCCGAACTACCCGGCTGCCTTGTGCAAAGTTGTAAACCATGAACTGTGATTTTGGCAACGTGTTGTACATTTTTTCAGCTTGACTGTTCAGTTTTGGCCAAACTGTTGGATGGGATTTCTCTGGCTATTTTGTCCAATAGTGTGTCATCTTGTCAACCTTTTGTGAACTTTTTTTTCAGTACAATGACATTAACAATAATTATCTGGTTACCAGAACTGTTCAAGAAATACTAGTTTTTGTATCAAGCTCAAGTAGAAGACATTATAGAAAGGTGCAAAAAATAGCTCTTGCATAAAAGGAATTTTTTGAAATGCAGCAGGACATTTTATCTGCAGAACTTACTTAGTAACGGTATTTGCTAAACAAATTTAGACATTATTATTTTTGTGATGTTTAAGTTCTCTCTGTGGGAAGCTTTTAGTGCAGTGGCTGTGTTTAGAGATCTCTCTCCAGAGTTATTTGTTTTGTTGTTGTTTTCAATCACCTGTGCAGCATAATGCACATTCAGTCTTGGCAAAGGCATTTACCTTTTTTTCTCTCTCCACATTTTGTCCGCCTCAAAAAAGCATATAATTATCATTCGCACAGATTTTCTTGAAAAAAAAAGACTTGGCTATGAAGCGCCTTTTTGTACAGGAAATACTGAACTGATGTTTACACATCCACATTCTTTTTTTCTGCAGCGTGCAGAGAACACAAAACACACTGTGCATATAACGGCTCAGATTTCACAGCTGGGTCACAGCACTGTGTTGAACTGGGTCCGTAACCTGAAGAAGCCCTTGTAACTTTATATCCGGCAAACACATGGAATTCCACTTCACTATGTCAAACGTGTGTCATTCTCAATGGGCTTTGTCGACTAGACGTGCGTGCCTACTATGTACAGTTAATGTGTCCTGCTATGAGCACACAGGGTGAAAACAGCACAGCCAGTATCTAGATACCACAAAATGGATAAAAAAGGAGGCTCCAAACGTTTGAGGGGAAAATGTCTGTAAAAGGGCAAGAATAAGAGAATATTTAGACCCACTGCAAGTTCCAGGTAATACGCGTACATTTCTTATTATAACGGTAAATACATGCAATCTCTCAATGTTTCAGTAGACATGCACACTTTATCTGTAACGTTATGTCCTACTTTTGTGTGGTGTACCTGTGCTTAAACCGGTACACCAGCCATGCGCCAACCAGCAGTATGTCATGGAAACCTGCATAGTGTCTAAGTATTATGGGTACACCGGCCTGGTTTGTAATGTAAGCTGCGGCGGTGGTGTAGGTTGAAAGAAAAAAACAAAACAAAAAACAACACCCAAAGCAACATGTCTGTGTTCAGTTTGTGGTGCACTTGTATTTTACATAGGTACACTGATTCAACGGTGAACCTTTTGCATGGTGTCTTGTTTTTGATTATGCAACCGGCTGAAAGGAACTGTCTAGATGTGGTGTTTTTAGCTCGTACATGGGACCATCTGTGTTTTCTTATGGGTGCACCAAATGTTTGTCATGGGTGTGTTTAGTTTACAGGGTGTCATCTATTGTGTGTGTAAACGCTTGGACAGAAGCTGTACCTGTGGTGTACCTGTTTATAAATGGGTACATGCGACCAGCCGACAATGACTACTCATATCCGCATCATTTCTTGTTTTGAGTGATTGTGTTGTACCTGTGGTGTACCTGTTTTTAAACGGGTACATGCGACCAGCCGACAGTGACTTCTCATAATCTGCCTTGTTTCTTGTTTTGGGTGTATGTGTTGTGCCTGAGGTGCACCTGTTTTTAAACGGGTACATGCGACCATCCGACAGTGACTTCTCATATCTGCATTGTGTTTCTTGTTTTGAGTGATTGTATTGTATCTGTGGTGTACCTTATTACTAACGGGTACATGCGACCAGCCGACAGTGACTTCTCATATCGACATTGTGTTTCTTTTTTTGTGTGTATGTGTCGTACCTGTGGTGTACCTGTTTATTACCGGGTACATGCGACCAGATGACTTCTAAAATCTGCATTATTTCTTGTCTTGGGTGTATGTGTTGTGCCTGTGGTGCACGTGTTCTTCAACGGGTACACGCGACCAGCCGACAGCTGCTTTCTTTTCTAGCTTGCAAATTGTAAAGGAAGAGAAACTGACTGCAGGTGGACCTACAAAACAACTAGAACCAACAACATAAATAAATAAATAAATAAATACTACTTATCTTACAGGACACATAGAAACGGAAACGGTAATGACTGCGAAGTGGTTACAAGTTAAGCAAATAAAAGCGACATAAAAGGGACAGAAACCACTTAACTTTGACAAAGGACGGCACAGGTCGACGTTTCGGCTTACGCCTTCTTCAGGTTTGTTTATGTTTGTTTGATTTGTTGTCCTGAAGAAGGCGTAAGCCGAAACGTCGACCTGTGCCGTCCTTTGTCAAAGTTAAGTGGTTTCTGTCCCTTACAGGACACATATAGAAAATCAAGAGGTGTTGACTGTGAAATGCGCCTTGAAATATTTTTCCTTTTCCTTGTTTGTTGCTTCTAGTTGTGCAAATTGTAACTACTGCTGCATCTGTTATTAAGCAATGCGATTTGAAGTTTAACTGTAATGTCTTGTGTGTTTACTGTATCTGTCCCATCAAATCACCTGCGGACAGTCGACGGTATATTTGCTAAAGTTCTCTGCAACGCATGAACGCTGCCACCAGCGTCGGATGTCTCTGGTGCGAATATTGGATTGCATGCATGTCCATGTGAAAGACAAACCACACGAGAGTACAATGTAATGCTAAAACTGTTCATTTGAAAATTGTTCATGAACTTATTTAACTATGGAGCTTGTATGGCCAGAAAGTACTTCCTGTTATGTAACAAAGGTGACTGCTGGGTACTTGTAAGTCACATTTTTAACTCCACATTTGTACCTCCGTCAATAAATTTTGATATTGATATTTTCATTTAAATCGTTTCTAATGGTGTGTGTGTGTGTGTGTGTGTGTGTGTGTGTGTGTGTGTGTGCGTGCGCGCGCACCTCTCTCTCTCCCAAGAAACAGAGCAAGTCACACTAACTTGAAAACATGTCCACCTTTCACTTCGAAATATTTATGGCGATAAAAATTTTGTCCCTGCTCTAATACAAACAAACACGAGAACGAATCTGCTACTTGGGATAGGAATAACCTAGCAAAACGAAACATACATATACGTGCTATCAAGCAGTGTCATACGAATCTTTGACATTTACTTTACTACAAGAAAATGTCAATATCTCTGAGATGCTTATCGTATTGGTTATATGTATCGCTTTTCCTTTCAACACCCTCAAAGAAAAAAGAAAGAAAAAAGAAACCAACAAACAAAGAAACGATTACGACAGAAAGGGGAACTCTACGTTACACCCAAATCATAATAATTCGGATATGTTTTCAAAACTCAGGTTGGAACTTGAGCTCATATAATTATTTGTAGGATCTGTATGTCTGCTGAGCCAGACAACCTTTTCAAAACTGAGGTTCTAATCTGAGGTTCTAATCTGAGCTCATATTTGTGGGTTTTGTATGTCTGGTGAGACAGACAACCTTTCTTCATGAAGAATCTACACTCGCTGCGAGCAAACGATGAAGGTGGCGAGCAGGGAGGTAAGCGCTGCGAAGATGACGCTCCCTGTAACAGAAAACAGACATTGAACTACATGAAAGTAGCACCGGTAAATTTTATATCTGTTGACGAAAAAACAGTTAAACCACTTCTTGCTGAGAGACATTCGCAACAAACAAACAAACAAAAAACACGCCCCAAAACAAATACACAACCATTTTTTCGGGCTGGGGATGGGGTGGGGGGGGGGGGGGGGGGGGTAGTCCACGGAGAGAAGTTGGAGCCTCGGAAATCTAGAGCGCTGAGTCGGGAACAGAAAGCCTCGAGAACATAAAGCCTTAGGAACATAGAGCGCCGGTAAACACAGACATGTGGTTATATCTACATCCTCCCCCAAAAACAACAACAACAACCCCCCCCCCCCCAAAAAAAAAAAAAAAAAAACCCACAAAAAACAACAACAACAACAACAAAACAAAAACACCCAAAAAACAAAACCAAAAAAAAAACCCCAACAACAACAACAACCCCCCCCCCCAAAAAAAAAACAAGACAAAGAACAAAACTAAACAAACAACCCGGCCTACAACAGTGTGACAACTGACCTGTACGAGTGATCGAGGCGGCTGATACGTCCTCGCGGCCCAGACAGTATCTGTTACAGCCGTCACTACAGCACTTGAGGCCTGGGTCACCGCAATCCATGTCAATGTCACAATGAACGATTGGATCCAACTCGCAGGTTCCTGTATAAGCTGCAGCTGGGCATTTCCAGGCTGTGTTGCCTAAGGACATTGAGACGCTCTGAGAGAAGTAAGTTCTGCACAAACAACAACAACAACAACAACAGGTTTTTTTGTTTTTTTTTTTAAAAAAGAGTCTGACAGTATGAATGATTACTTGTTTTAATTGGTTTCTGAAAGTTTGTTTGACCTTAACGTTTAACCCTATTTTATTTTTATGTTTTATATCAAGACTATTAATGACCGTACTTTATCTTATCTCTGACAGAGCATCATGTGAGGCCAAAGAAGATTTTCTGTTTTCAGAGTCTCTCTTAAACAGACAATAAAGTATTCCCCAACTCTTTTTCAGTTCCAGTGGTGTAATCATCCACATCATAAGACGTGTCATACTAAGGGAAGCACCCCCCAAAGTCGCACCCGTAAAGTGGGTGAATCTCGGCTGTGTGGCAACAGCCTCCCCATTGGGCCCATAGCACACCCGCTCAGGGTAGGAGCCGACCTAGGTAGGAAAATACCCGCTTGCCTCGGCTGGGACTCAAACCCAGGTCTCCAGGTCCATGGTCCGAAGTGCTAACCACTACACTACGGGGGGCCGGTGATCTGAAGATTTCAAGTAACTCGCGATTTTTGCATGGGCGTTTGAGAGATAAGAGGAAAATGGTTGGCTAAACATTAGGAAACTTCAAAATATCATTCTTCGGCATTCCCTCAGGGACAACAGATACCAAAACAATAGCGTTGCTGGCAGATTATGGCGTAATTAGTTTAATGAGGAAATCAAACACATCGCCTGACAGCCCAACTGGTCATTGCAAGGCGTTCCTTATGGCCTGTAGTTTAGACTGTCACTGTGCGTTTTCTCACAAATCTCATAATAATGATGACAATAAGTTGTAAGTTGTTTCTTGCCGGGTGTCAGCTGGCATTGACTGTGATTGAGTTCTGTGCACCTCTGCTGTTGTGCTGCTGCTGTGATGTGAAGTGATGTGGGGTGTAGTGTAATTTATGGTGCTGCAATATTGTGATAGATTTTTTAGGTATGAGTGTGCGAGTATGTAAATAGGTGGAATGGGTGTGCATGGCCGTATGAGTGAGTGTTTGGCATGTTTTATGTTTTTATGAGACCACAAAGCAATGTTCCACTTTTGGAAATTTATAAATGTCTTATGTCTTATGTCTTAATAACAAGAAGAAGAAGAAGAAGAATTGACTCAGTGCGCATACTCCCGCATTCATACTCTACAGATTACAACAAATATAAAACACAAAGCATCTGAATCGGGGGGGGGGGGGGGGGGGCGTAGTAATCAAGGAAGGGGAAAACATAAAAAAGGGGAAAAAAAGGCAAATTACTCACCTTCCGGCGCTTTGCAGATTTTGTTGCACCCTTCACTGCAGCATTTCAGATCTGCCCATCGTAAACGACATCTTGCAATTTCGTTTTTATGTGTGTGTATATACAAAACACAGTAAGTATACGGAAAACTCAGCAAGTAAGGATCTTTCCTGACCGTGACTTCATTATCTATTTTGCTGATTTGTCGGGAGAGCATACTTTTAAAACGAGAGCTCTTCGTGTGATTAACATAGTTCCAACCAAGTAAGTTTGACGTTGTACACCAGAGGCCTCACTAAAAAGAACCATAATGAATTAAAATTTGGCTTTGTGGGAGTGTTGCAGTTCGATTATACTCGTGTCTACTGCAATAACAGCTGCCAAGGAACCGTTCATCTTGCCTGAGTTTTGATCAGGACACAGACGCGTATTGATTTACGCACTGTTTGATCTACAAACACGTAGCTGTCTGCATTACAGATTTCACAAAAGACAGGCCACCCTCAGCCCTTACACTGACACCAGATGAACACAAAAAAAGCAAAAAAAACAACAAAAAACCACAACAACAACAACAAAAAACCCAACCAAAAAAACAAACAAACAAAAAACAAACAAACAAACAAACAAACAAACAAAAAAAACCCGGCACCTTTTCCAATTCATTTCCAAGATAGCATCACTCTCCATTGCCCCACCCCTCACACCTCATAGCAGACAGCAGTCCAAGGGACATAACTGCACATTTTGTTTACATGTCAACAAGTCGACAACGAGGCTGCCACCATTCTCATTCTCTCACCTAACATGCACCTTTCCATCAAAAACAACGAAAAACCCTTCACTCAATTCCACTCTCCAAAAAATTCAAAAGTGAAATTTCACTACTTTATGCAGAACAGGTTCCTACAACCCACTTTTTGCGCAGTTCTATTGGGCATCTGTGTCCTGATCATACGGGGCCAAAACCGAAAAGGAGTCAAAAACGGGGGATACTCGTGCGCGGTACGGAGTGTGTTAAACCTCATCTCAAAAGAACATGGATAAACATGGAAAGATTATCAAAATTTAATGTCGTAATATCACAAGATTGTCTTACCACCGTCACACTCCGAATCTTCGAGACAGTTGACGTTGGGGTCAAATACGCATGTGCCCATCATACCAGAGGGTGCTGGACAAACTCCAGGTTTCTCGGTCGCTGTGGACAACGCAAATCTACTCTTACAACGGTTCCACTATTTCAAACACAATCAAGTTGATCATTATTCTTATGTTACACGGTAGAAGCAACAGATTACACTTGAGCCTGGTAAAAGGAGTACCGTTCATTATTGTTATGAACTATACATTTGTTTTCTTAGTATCTCTATTGATGACAATACATGTAGTGCCATATAATGTGGAAATGTGTCTGTAGAAAGCGAAATAATATTTGATTTTTTTTTTAAACTTTACTTAATATATGTAAAAAAGTTTATACATGATTATTATCATGAATATTGTATACTTATTTTCCTTATTGATGACAGTTCCTGTAGTGCCATATAATACAGAAATGTGCCGGTGGCAAGTGAAGGGGGAGGGGGGGGGCGGGGGGGGGTAGGGGGGGGTAGACGAAGTAAAAAAAAAAAGAAGCAAATTTCTCACCTTCCGGTTCTTTACAGATTTTGTTGCACCCTTCACTGCAGCATTTCAGATCTGCCCATGGTAAACGACATCTTGCAATTTCGTTTTGATAATAATAATAATAATAATGAAGATTTGTACAGCGCCTAATCTCGGAAAGAACTCTAGGCGCTTTCCATATAGATTAATAAAGAAGGGGATAAATAAATACATGAATAATAGATGATTAATCAGTCACGAAAATATAAAGAAAGCATACGAAATTACATACATGTAAACATACATACATACATACATACATACATACATACATACATACATACATACATACATACATACATACATACATACATACATACACGCGCGCACGCACGCATACATACATACATACATACATACATACACACACACACACACACACACACACACACACACACACACACACACACACGCATACATACATACATACATACATACATACATACATACATACATACATACATACATACATACATACATACATACATAAAAACACGCCTACATACACCCAGTACATACCTACACACACACACTACAATCAACAGGCAAAATTGTCATGTGTGTATAGAAAACACAGTAAACGCAGGGACAGCTCAAGAGAGCACTTCGTGTGTGGTTAGCTCAATTGCTTACAAGTCAGCTCGGGTTCGTGCACCAGTGGCCCCACTAGAAGAATTTAAATTTGGCTTTTTGGGAGTGTTGCACTTTGTTTATACTTGTGTTTCCTGCAATAGCAGTTGTCAAGGAAACGGTGATCTTGCCTAAAGACTCACCTATTCAAGATAGCATATGATCTACCGTATAGCGTATTGCGTATCATCTACCCCCCCCCCCCCCCACACACACACTTAGTGTTTCATGTTTCATGTATGCGTGAGAATGTGTGTGTGTGTGTGTGTGTGTGTGTGTGTGTGTGTGTGTGTGTGTGTGTGTGTGTGTGTGTGTGTGTGTGTGTGTAGCGCACTGAGTGTTCTTTGAGCAGACTGTTAGCGCTTTATAAGACCTATTATTATTATTATATTTGCATACAGGGCCAAAACCGACAAAGAGTCAAAAACGTGGAATACTCGTGCGCGGTACGGATTGTGTTAAACCTCATCTCACAAGAACACGGATAAACATGGAAAGATTATCAAAATTTAATGTCGAAATATCACAAGATTGTCTTACCACCGTCACACTCCGAATCTTTGAGACAGTTGACGTTGGGGTCAAATACGCATGTGCCCATCATACCAGAGGGTGCTGGACAAACTCCAGGTTTCTCGGTCGCTGTGGACAACGCAAATCTACTCTTACAACCGTTCCACTATTTCAAACACAATCAAGTTGATCATTATTCTTATGTTACACGGTAGAAGCAACAGATTACACTTGAGCCTGGTAAAAGGAGTACCGTTCATTATTGTTATGAACTATACATTTGTTTTCTTAGTATCTCTGTTGATGACAATACGTGTAGTGCTATATAATGTGGAAATGTGTCTGTAGAAAGCGAAATAATAATTGATTAAAAAAAACAACAACTTTACTTAATATATGAAAAAACGTTTATACATGATTATTATCATGAATATTGTATACTTATTTTCCTCATTGATGTGCTCGGGTCGTGAGTTCGATCCCGGCTGGGGCCAAATATTTGTGCTGGCTTTTTCATCGTTGCCCCGTCTTTGATATCACCCTATGTGGTGGAAAAGGACGTTAAACCCCCAAACACCCACCCACCCACCCTCATTGATGACAGTTCCTGTAGTGCCATATAATACAGAAATGTGCCGGTGGCTAGTGAAGGGGGGGGGGGGGGGGGCGGGGGGGGGGGTTAGGGGGGGGGTAGACGAAGTAAAAAAAAAAGAAGCAAATTTCTCACCTTCCGGTTCTTTACAGATTTTGTTGCACCCTTCACTGCAGCATTTCAGATCTGCCCATGGTAAACGACATCTTGCAATTTCGTTTTGATAATAATAATAATAATAATGAAGATTTGTACAGCGCCTCATCTCGGAAGAACTCCAGGCGCTTTCCATGTAGATACATAAAGAAGGGAATGAATAAATACATGAATAATAGATGATTAATCAGTCACGAAAATATAAAGAAAGCATACGAAATTACACACACACACACACACACACACACACACACACACACACACACACACACACACGCATACATACATACATACATACATACATACATACATACACACACGCATACATACATACATACATACATACATACATACATACATACATACATACATACATACATATATACATAAAAACACGCCTACATACACCCAGTACATACCTACACACACACACTACAATCAACAGGCAAAATTGTCATGTGTGTATAGAAAACACAGTAAACGCAGGGACAGCTCAAGAGAGCACTTCGTGTGTGATTAGCTCAATTCCTTACAAGTAAGCATGGGGTCGTGCACCAATGGCCCCACTAGAAGAATTTAAATTTGGCTTTTTGGGAGTGTTGCACTTTGTTTATACTTGTGTTTCCTGCAATAGCAGTTGTCAAGGAAACGGTGATCTTGCCTAAAGACTCACCTATTCAAGATAGCATATGATCTGTAGCATCATCTACCCACCTCCCCTCCCCCCCAAAGAGTCAAAAACGTGGAATACTCGTGCGCGGTACGGATTGTGTTAAACCTCATCTCACAAGAACACGGATAAACATGGGAAGATTATCAAAATTTAATGTCGTAATATCACAAGATTGTCTTACCACCGTCACACTCCGAATCTTCGAGACAGTTGACGTTGGGGTCAAATACGCATGTGCCCATCATACCAGAGGGTGCTGGACAAACTCCAGGTTTCTCGGTCGCTGTGGACGACGCAAATCTACTCTTACAACGGTTCCACTATTTCAATCACAATCAAGTTGATCATTATTCTTATGTTACACGGTAGAAGCAACAGATTACACTTGAGCCTGGTAAAAGGAGTACCGTTCATTATTGTTATGAACTATATATTTTGTTTTCTTAGTATCTCTATTGATGACAATACATGTAGTGCCATATAATGTGGAAATGTGTCTGTAGAAAGCGAAATAATATTTGATTTAAAAAAAAAAAACTTTACTTAATATATGTAAAAAAGTTTATACATGATTATTATCATGAATATTGTATACTTATTTTCCTTATTGATGACAGTTCCTGTAGTGCCATATAATACAGAAATGTGCCGGTGGCTAGTGAAGGGGGAGGGGGGGGGGGGGAGGGGGGGGGGGTAGACGAAGTAAAAAAAAAAGAAGCAAATTTCTCACCTTCCGGTTCTTTACAGATTTTGTTGCACCCTTCACTGCAGCATTTCAGATCTGCCCATGGTAAACGACATCTTGCAATTTCGTTTTGATAATAATAATAATAATAATAATGAAGATTTGTACAGCGCCTAATCTCGGAAGAACTCCAGGCGCTTTCCATGTAGATACATAAAGAAGGGAATGAATAAATACATGAATAATAGATGATTAATCAGTCACGAAAATATAAAGAAAGCATACGAAATTACATACATGTAAACATACATGCATACATATATACATACATACATACATACATACATACATACATACATACATACATACATACATACATACATACATACATACATACATACATACATACATACATACATACATACATACATACACACACACGCGCGCACGCACGCATACATACATACATACATACACACACACACACACACACACACACACACACACACACACACGCATACATACATACATACATACATACATACATACATACATACAAACATAAAAACACGCCTACATACATCCAGTACATACCTACACACACACTACAATCAACAGGCAAATTTTCATGTGTGTATAGAAAACAGAGTAAACGCAGGGACAGCTCAAGAGAGCACTTCGTGTGTGGTTAGCTCAATTGCTTACAAGTCAGCTCGGGTTCGTGCACCAGTGGCCCCAATAGAAGAATTTAAATTTGGCTTTTTGGGAGTGTTGCACTTTGTTTATACTTGTGTTTCCCGCAATAACAGTTGTCAAGGAAACGGTGATCTTGCCTAAAGACTCACCTATTCAAGATAGCATATGATCTGTAGTATCATTTACCCCCCTCACCCCCACCCCCCCCCCCCCCACACACACTTAGTGTTTCATGTTTCATGTATGCGTGAGAATGTGTGTGTGTGTGTGTGTGTGTGTGTGTGTGTGTGTGTGTGTGTGTGTGTGTGTGTGTGTGTGTGTGAGTGTGTAGCGCACTGAGTGTTCTTTGAGCAGACTGTTAGCGCTTTATAAGACCTATTATTATTATTATATTTGCATACAGGGCCAAAACCGACAAAGAGTCAAAAACGTGGAATACTCGTGCGCGGTACGGATTGTGTTAAACCTCATCTCACAAGAACACGGATAAACATGGAAAGATTATCAAAATTTAATGTCGTAATATCACAAGATTGTCTTACCACCGTCACACTCCGAATCTTCGAGACAGTTGACGTTGGGGTCAAATACGCACGTGCCCATCATACCAGAGGGTGCTGGACAAACTCCAGGTTTCTCGGTGGCTGTGGACAACGCAAATCTACTCTAACAACGGTTCCACTATTTCAAACACAATCAAGTTGATCATTATTCTTATGTTACACGGTAGAAGCAACAGATTACACTTGAGCCTGGTAAAAGGAGTACCGTTCATTATTGTTATGAACTATATATTTTGTTTTCTTAGTATCTCTATTGATGACAATACATGTAGTGCCATATAATGTGGAAATGTGTCTGTAGAAAGCGAAATAATATTTGATTTTTTTAAAAACTTTACTTAATATATGTAAAAAAGTTTATACATGATTATTATCATGAATATTGTATACTTATTTTCCTTATTGATGACAGTTCCTGTAGTGCCATATAATACAGAAATGTGCCGGTGGCTAGTGAAGGGGGGGGGGGGGGGGGAGGGGAGGGGGGGGGGTAGACGAAGTAAAAAAAAAAGAAGCAAATTTCTCACCTTCCGGTTCTTTACAGATTTTGTTGCACCCTTCACTGCAGCATTTCAGATCTGCCCATGGTAAACGACATCTTGCAATTTCGTTTTGATAATAATAATAATAATAATAATGAAGATTTGTACAGCGCCTAATCTCGGAAGAACTCCAGGCGCTTTCCATGTAGATAAATAAAGAAGGGAATGAATAAATACATGAATAATAGATGATTAATCAGTCACGAAAATATAAAGAAAGCATACGAAATTACATACATGTAAACATACATGCATACATATATACATACATACATACATACATACATACATACATACATACATACATACATGCATACATACATACATACATACATACATACATACATACATACATACATACATACACACACACGCGCGCACGCACGCATACATACATACATACATACATACATACATACATACATACATACACACACACACACGCATACATACATACATACATACATACATACATACATACATACATACATAAAAACACGCCTACATACATCCAGTACATACCTACACACACACTACAATCAACAGGCAAATTTTCATGTGTGTATAGAAAACACAGTAAACGCAGGGACAACTCAAGAGAGCACTTCCTGTGTGATTAGCTCAATTCCTTACAAGTAAGCATGGGGTCGTGCACCAATGGCCCCACCAAAAGAATTTAAATTTGGCTGTTTGGGAGTGTTGCACTTTGTTTATACTTGTGTTTACTGCAATTTGAATTTGGCTTTTTGGGAGTGTAGCACTTTGTTTATACTCGTGTTTACTGCAATTTAAATTTGGCTTTTTGGGAGTGTTGCACTTTGTTTATACTTGTGTTTACTGCAATTACAGCTGTCAAGGAAACAGTAGTTTTACCTGATGTTTGCATACAGGGCCCAAACCGAAAAAGAGTCACACACGTGGAGTACTCGTGTGCGCGGTACGGAGTGTGTTAAACCTCATCTCACAAGAACATAGATAAACATGGAAAGTACAGCAAATGTCGTAATATCTTTGTCTTACCACCGTCACACTCCGAATCTTCGAGACAGTTGACGTTGGGGTCAAATACGCACGTGCCCATCATACCAGAGGGTGCTGGACAAACTCCAGGTTTCTCGGTGGCTGTGGACAACGCAAATCTACTCTAACAACGGTTCCACTATTTCAAACACAATCAAGTTGATCATTATTCTTATGTTACACGGTAGAAGTGACAGATTGCACTTAAGCCTAGTGAAAGGAGCACTGTTCATTACTGTTATGAATTATATATTTGTGTTCTTATTATCTTTATTGATGACAATTCGTGTAGTGCCATATAATGTGGAAATGTGTCTGTAGTAAGCGAAATAATATTTGCTGATCTTTTGAACTTTACTTAATATATGTAAAAACGTTGAAAGCTGTAAGAAATTATTATAATTCTAAATAAAACCAAACCACGGAGCACATCATTTAACAACATAACTGTAAATAATAATAAAGAATAATAGATCGTTTTAGTAGAGCGCTACTCTCCAAGTACCAAAGACTCGCTGCGCTGAACTCGCGCACACACACACACACACGCACGCACGCACACACACACACACACACACACACACACACACACACATGCACACACACAACACACACACAAACACGCACGCACGCACGCACAACACACACACACACACACACACACACACACACACACACACACACACACACACACACACACACACACACTGTCTATTTGCACCAAATCTAACATCCAATTTGGAGTACGCTTAGTATGCTGATTTTTCCCACCCATCAATACCCTTACTTCCCTCCTAGACCCCACCCCCTTCCCACTCCACCGCTATGTTAATTAGAGAAGATTAAACCCCTCCCCGGGGATAGGGTAGCAATGCGCGGTGTCTGTTGGCGACGACACCGAAAAATGGCAGACTGTATAATTAACGGCGTTGTTGTCAAAAAATGTATAAGTAAGAGAGATCAACGCTACCCTAGACTGGTAATTACACCCCATGAATACGAAGGCATAACTG
>JACVVK020000015.1:1392500-1397500 GCA_018292915.2 Batillaria attramentaria | reverse complement strand
GAAGAGATTTGGTTCGTTTGACAAAAGGCAGAACAAGAACAAGAACAAGAAGGATACGAAGAAGAAAACAACAACAAGAACAACAAACAAACAAACCCAAAATCCAAAAACAAGCCGTGAGGCACTATCATCACGTGGACAGTGGAACCCGCAAATCTTCATCGTTTTTGAAAAGTCAATGTCGACTTTCTTCATTCGTTGTGAGCGTCGTAAGTCTCTGAACAAAACGACTTTAGTCGTTAGCCAAGATTTCGAAATCCGCGGAACATGTCGCTTGCGTACCGTACCCACGAAACTATTCCAATTTAACAGCGCTAGTATAACCACGCATGGCCGATCTCGACCGTAGCCAAATGTAAACGCACTAGATGTCCTCACTTGTATAGCTTGTACACGTGTACACGTACACGTGTCTGAAAATGTGATTTGTCTTATTAAAACTCTTTCGTTCACTAGCACGTATACAGCTCCCATACAAATGAAATGCTGCTGGCTCACCTGCGGACTAAAAGGCTGAAATGCGAAGGAACGCTTAAAGGTATGCAATCTCAGCAAAAAGTCGCAAACATCGACTATGCATAATCCAGGCAACTCTGTCACAGTTGCAGAGTTTTCAGCGCTTCGGGGACCATTGCAAAACCAGAGCACGAGTTTGCCGTGACATTATTTGGCTTTTGGTCAGTGAGCGAGACACATCGCTACAGCGTCTAGCGGATGTTGAGTGCTGCACGATCTTTCTCTGAACTGAGTTTTGAAAGCAGGCTGCCCTTGGCTTTTATTGGGGTTTCAGGGACGCTGAAAACTCTGCAATTGTGACAGAGGTGCCTGTACTTGCACGGTCGACTGTGAACAATTTTTTCACACTTCGGAAAGCTTTCTTGGGGAGCTTAGATCTTTAACCTAGCTGTGCGTATATTCAGAGCTGCGTTAAGCACTTTCGAAAAAGCTGTTTACACAGTAGGAGGGACACTTAAAGCAAATATATACGCTGCCTACTTGCATATAGCGAGTATAAGTAGAAGCTACACTCGTTGAGGATATGAGAATCACAACGCAGTCACTCTTTCAAAGTACGGGCGTCCTATCCAAGGGGACAATAAGAGGATAAAATTTAGGTCCTGGGGCTGTCCGTTATTGTATAGGACATGCGTGAAGAATATTGTTCACTGTGGCGTAAGGACACAAATTGACCGTAGGGTTATGTTTGGTGTTTATTTGGAGAACCCTGTTTGGCGAGTGTGCTAGTTTGTATAATGATTTTTGTTGTGAAAAATCGTGATTTTCGTATTTTGTAGGCTAAGGTGTATGCCAAGCGGCCGCAGCAAGAGGCAAGCTGCCAGTGAAGTTGGGACTTTTTGTGCTGTAGAGTGGCAAAACTCGACGCGAGTTGATTTGGATGAAGCGGCTGTCTACCCTAACCAGAAAGTAGACAAGCATTACTCCAGTGTGTGTGTGTGTGTGTGTGTGTGTGTGTGTGTGTGTGTGTGTGTGTGTGTGTGTGCAAGATTTACTTGTGTGTGCGTGACGGAGGCTTCTGTTTGTGCAAGTTTTATTTATTATTTTATCTTATTATCATTTTTTATGGTGGCCTATAGTTTCCTTTCTGGCATTAGCAAAGTAATTTGAATTTGAATAATACATGTATTGAAAACACATCAAGCGGCAACCAGTACACACACACACACACACACACACACACACACACACACACACACACACACACACACACACACACACACTTACCCATGCTGTGCTGCGCTCGAACTGGTCATCATTAATTTGCCTACGTTTTCCTAAGTTGATTAATACAAGAACAAATTCACGCAGTAAGGGAAAAGCTTACAGCAAAGCAAGCACACCTTTACCTGAGTATGTCGATTAAACAGCTGCGCCTCAGCCACGCTCGTGTGTGTTCAGGCTAGTAATCCCAGTTGAATGTTCTCGTGCGACTGAAGACGTGTAGTTACAGTACTGACACTATATACACCCGAATGTCAGTCACTGGGTCCGGTCACGCTTTGTGAGCATGTAGGCCGGCGGATTCATCTCGGGTTAAAATGATCGTATGAAAGTGGTTTGACAAGTTATGAGCTCAGCTGGGCCAAAACGTGCGACTCTCCTACGTGTGTGTGTGTGTGTGTGTGTGTGTGTGTGTGTGTGTGTGTGTGTGTGTGTGTGTGTGTGTGTGTGTGTGTGTGTGATGGACGTTTTACAAACAGCCCCGATCCAAACAGCCAGAAAACAACAACAACAACAACAACAACAACCGGACGTCACGAATCAGCACAATTTGTACTCTCGTCTAGGCTCGGGGTCGATCTCATGCACTGACACCACACTCACCACCTTAAGCTGCGAGACCAGCGGACAAAACTTACTGCGCCAACAGCTTTAACCTGGAAGGCGCTACATCAACCCCTTTATTATGCAACGCAGAAATCTCCACGGTACCTGTCCTGGTTTCATAATTATGCCAGTCGTGTTTCAAACAGAGGACAATGGACCGGAACTGTTTCGCAAGTATCATCACTGTTACCATCATTGCCATTTTAGGTGGTCATGTTAGGATGTATCATAGCTGTGTGTATGTAACGTGTATGCGACGTGTATTTCATGTATATGTAATGTGACGTATTTGATGTGTATGTATTGCCACCCAACTATTGTGAGGCGCCCAGAGCTCCAGCTGGAGGTTGGGCGCCAGACAAATCTTCATTATTATTATTAAGCACACCACCTAAAGCCGGAAAAAACCTGTTTACTGCAACTGCAGATTGCAGTAGGTTTGTCACGGGCAAACACGATCACCATGTGTACACTTACAACAAACTGCGCCTGGAATATATCGGACATGTGGTTTACGCAAGTTGCGGTCACCATGGCAACGCCTGCGTCTGTGTACAGATCTACACAAAAAGGTCCTGATGAAGGGTTATTATTAAAACCCAATTAATGAATAGCAGGATGTATCAACTTGAAGCTTCACTTACGCAACCTCAGAAACTGCACTGTCACAGTGCTCTTCAACAAGCAAAAAGACCAACAGGCCTCCTCCCTAGAGAACAATTTTATCCGTATCAAAACCGAAACGCGGGGTGGCTGAAAATTGGATTCACGAAACAAACGCTTTGTCTATTTGTTGTCGACTTGTGGCAGCGCCGCGGCAAATATTATTCATATATGCATAAGCAATTTATAATCTTGTAAACCAAATGAGGTTTCGTTCACAACTGCTTTCACTGTGGTATGTGCATTCGCTCAGTGAATTGATACAGTTGTCTCTTGGGCCTAATTTCATTTTGGAAGTCACGTGTTGCGCGATCATTTTCACTTATCCCTCCCCTCCCTCTCCCTCTCTTTGCATTTTTCCTCTTCTCTCTGTATTGTTCGTGCGTGTGTGTGTGTGTGTGTGTGTGTGTGTGTGTGTGTGTGTGTGTGCGCGGGCGCGCGCGCCACTTTACACTCATACATACTGCACACAACAACATTTAATCCTTCATTTGTTCTGTAATTTTATTTCCCTTCTGCTGCCGAAAAGATCTACTCCTAAACTTTTACAAAGGGCTAAATTCTGCCATTTCACCCTATGGGTTGACAACACCTATGGGGTACCCCTATGCAACGGTCTGCACGAAAACGAGGCCATAAGTTGCTCCGAAAAAATGTGCATAATTATATCTCACAATCATTTTTACAGAGACGGATCAGTTTTGCACAGTGCTTCAGGCAATTTTCAAGCCTTAGCAAAATGTGAACAGTATACTACGAGCAACGTCAGATTACAAAAAGAAAACAAAAATCAAACTGCTGGTTGTCGCGATGTGTTGAGCGTGACTCCTGCAGGCATAAGGACACAAACTGAGAGTGGGGTCATGTGCAGTGTTTATTTGGAGAACCCCGTCTGGCGAGTGCGCTACTTTGTAATGATTTTTGTAGTGAAACAGCGATGATGTTTCATGATTTTTGTACCTTGTAGGCCAATGTGCATGCAAGGGGGCCGCAGCAAGAAGCAAGCTGCCAGTGAAGCTGGGACTTTTTGCGCTGAAGAGTGGCAAAGGCGACGCGAGCGGTTTGCATGAAGCGGCTTTCTGGACTAAACAGAAAGTAGACTAGCGTTACTCCAGTGAGGCCTGAGATCTAAGAAACACTTCCACTGAATATAAAATCATTTGGCCCACAAGATGCAATGTTACCACGGGGATCCAGGCAGCTGATGGCATTGTCAGTACAGAAAGGGGTAAACTTACTGGCTCACTAGTCAGCATAATAATAAGACATCACTCATCCTGCTGTGATCTTGATCTCTGACCAAACGAAACGATTTTCTCAATTCTGGGAGAAATAAACCTGACTTGACTTGACTTGACTTGATTTGACGACGTGAAACGAAGCCTGTCTGTTTATGTTGACGTGTAATATATTACTCTATACTCACAATGTTTGCTGTGTGTCCTAAGACGAATTTCCATTTTGCTTGTAACATTTTAAAGACATTAAAGACTTCTTATTACTAAAGAACAAGTTTTCTTCACATGTTGCACAAAATAGACAGACTATTGACAATTTGAAAAAAAGCTATAAAAAAAAGCTCATTTTCCTGGCAGACTACTGGGTTTCTAGTGTGCTGCTGGTACAACAGATTTCAGAAATCGTTACCGCTTACGCCCTTTCCCAGACGTTGCTGGCGTTCTTCTAACCATCGATCTGACATATGAAAGGGAAAGACCAGGAGCAAACGACATCATACATAAGATAGACCACGTAAAGCATGGCACAGTCTTCCGACCCTCCAACGTCGTTTGGCTCTCCAGATTCCCAGACTTCTGAGTTGACTGGGAGAGCGGTGCCATCACTCCACAGAAAGTTTCCCTCGGTCGTCAGAGCGTCCGCACCGACCCAAAGCCTCCAGTCACTGGGAATGTCTGTACAAAACAAAAACATGAACGAGTGACAATGATCTGTTGGACGCACGCCCCGTCCGCCACTCTCACTTCTTTATC
>JACVVK020000015.1:1337500-1382500 GCA_018292915.2 Batillaria attramentaria | reverse complement strand
TATAGTCGTAGTTCTGGTGGAATACGTTGAACGAGACAGATGTTTCAAATAGTTGCAAAAAAGTGTAATATGTAACAACAACAACAACAGCAACAACCACCATCCCACCACAGCAACAACAGCAGGAACACCAAAACACCAGAAAAGCAGGCGAGGCACTTTACACTAAGAACTGTGTAGTATCCAGAACTGGGCGTAGTAGTTGCGATCTGAGCAAAACTGTCTCTAGCGATGTCTGAAAAACCGCCATTTCAAATTCCAGGCACTACTGTAGTTTTCCTCATTTTCAGGGCCCGTACCTCAGACTCGAGGTTAATTTAGCCCACGGCTACGGGCCTAACCCAGACTAGGACAAAAGAAACCCCAAAACAAAATCAAAGTTAAAAAAAAAGGAATCCAAGAAAGAAAGACAAAAATCCTTCTATAGCGGCATAGGCATCTTGCTGGAATGGACCCGCTTTCTGATGTAAAAAACAAACAAACAAACAAACAAACAAACACCCAGAAAATTTAACCCTAGAGCTAGTTTAGTTCGAGTTAGACCCCAACCCGGGGCTAAACTCCCTAACCCCGACTTCTACATGCGGGCCCAGGTAAGTGTCACGGTGAAAACAAACAAACAAACAAACAAACAAACAAACAAACAAACAAACAAACAAACAATTTTCCATTTTACTCTCACAGGTAGAAAGGATCAGCAGCGCAGTCATAGTGCTCATGTGGAAGATCGGCGGGAGGCAGGCAATCTGTAACAGAATTCATATTACATGTACATATTCAAATTGATGCCCCGCAGATTGGTATGCATTAATTTTTTTTATTCACGTGTACGTGTAAAACAGTGGGTCTGCGTAATAACCTGTCGTCGTCGTCGTCTCTGTGTGTGTGTGTGTGTGTGTGTGTGTGTGTGTGTGTGTGTGTGTGTGTGTGTGTGTGAGGCCCGGGTCGCGCAGTTTGTTTAGTTTGCACTTTGTAATAGAAAAAACAAACAAACACGGGTTCGGTAAAAATACGTATGGGCAAAAGTTCCAAAAGTCGTATCGGCGAAGTGTGGCCTTTTTTAAATAATTTTTTTTAGGCCCCATCTTAACTTACAAACACCAAACTTGGTACACCGATGGTGTATACAAATACCGTTTCTACTGAACTCTCTCAAGGCCGAAGTCAAAAGTGAGCCACTAGAGTTTTTCATTGTCGTTCCACTTTTTTTAAAGCTCCAAACAGGAAAGCATAGATTCCTGATAATCTAACCGAAAAAATCACGTACGTAGATATGACAGATGTCGAGCGACGTTTGTATTGTTTTTCTAAAACCTTGACAGATCACTGACCTTTTACAACGCAGTCGCTGGGGTTCGAGAACCATATCCCGGTGAATATGTCACACTGATGCTCTGCGTGTGACGATCCGTCAGGGACGCTGAAAAGTCTGCAACTGTGACAGAGTTGACTGTGCTTGCACGGTCGACTCTGTAATTTTTTTTCACACTTCGGGAAGCTTTTTGTTGGGAGCTTAGATCTTTAAGCTGAATTTATTTTGAACACAATGTGATCGGTACCTATCATTTAAGACAAAAATCACACTGCTGAGATATAAATTGACCACCACAAACTCAAACCACAACTTACAGCAAAACCCCCCCCAAAAAACAAACAACAACAACAACAACAAAACCTGCCACGGCGTACCACCAGTGCACAAACTTCTCATAAAAATGCACTTCCTTCCCCACCAGATAAGCGAAATAGTCTTTGTTGCTTGCGCGGCGTTAAGCCCTAACTAACTAACCCACCAGATAAAATGTTGTGTCTCAAAACGTGAAAGGTTTCTTTGTTTCTGTTTTTGTGGTATGTTCAAATCTGTAACCTATCTCAGTTGGTGTTGTTTACTAATGTTCTTACACTCCAAAAAGGTCACTCCTAGACTAGGTTCAAGTGACTCTATTCAAAGATACTTCCTGCAGGTTTATTAGGTTCACAGACCGACCTAGGCTAATAACCGTGACAAGAACACGATAGCATTTAGAAGTGTGCAAAATATGAAGCACAAAATATGGGGCTGTCGTTGCTCAGATAAGAGCCAAAACGTGAGCCAAAACCTGCGCTTGCCGCCTATTTCACTTTCTAGTGAAGTGGCGCGTTTGTGTGAAACAGACTATAAGAGAAATACAGAGACAAACGCGCTCGAGCTCTGCAGCAAGTGCACTCCATTAAGTCGATCATCTATGTGCTGGGCTGAAGTTTGCAGATGGATTCGTGTGTTCCATGGTTCAGAAACTGACAGATCCTCCTGACTCGTACTGCCTATTGACTCTCTCTTTAATACTGAATTCAGTTTGACTCTTCCTAACATGTGTTGACGTGTTTGATGCTTCAGTTTCAATGTACGGATATCTCGGGTGATGGACTTGACTATTGTAACCCCCCCCCCCTCCAATTGTTAAGAACCTATGTGGTCTAACAATAAACCATTCGTATCCGTACAAGTTTACAAAGCCCCGGAATGCACTTTGGGAACAACTGACTCAATGGTGGCAGCCTTTGTGCAAGACATATTTATGGCACGGCAAGAGTCGGTCATCCTGCCAGATGCCGCTTTACTTACCACCGGCGCACTCGAAGTCGTTGAGGCAATTCACGTCGGGGTTGTAGTGGAAGTGACAAGGCCCGGACTGGGTTTGAGACGGTGGGCATCTTCCTGGCTTCTCGCTACCTGTCAGTGTCAGTCACAAACCTTGGCTTACATTGACTCTACATGTGTGTGATCATTATTGTCAGATAATGTACTTTGTAGGAGCTTATCGCAATACGTTACAGTCGGCATGCAGTCAAAGAGGCCATGGGTTCGAGTCTAGCCGAGTCTCGTGCAGGCTAGGAGCGGCAGGGGGAGCGCAGTGCCCGTTCTTGAGCTGATACTCTTATCCTCTAGATTCACCGCACTAGACTTTCCACCGTTGGCACTATAGCATTCTCCTACGCTGGTACTTTAGCCTGGAATTCTCTCCTTATTTCAATCCGCCAGGCACCCTCCCTTGAAACCTTCAAGAAAAACCACAAAACCCACCTGTTTTCTGCCCATAACACCACTTGACTGTTCTGGTTTGCATCGTGTGTGTGTGTGTGTGTGTGTGTGTGTGTGTGTGTGTGTGTGTGTGTGTGTGTGGTTGTGTGTGTGTGCCCTGACCTGATGGCTTTATAAATTTTTGTATATATATATATTTCTTTATATATTTCTTCCTATTCACTTTTTAAAAAAAATAGCGCATAGATCTGTTATTAACTAACAGGTTATAAGAATTGTCATTATCATTATTAGTGCAGCTGACCAAAGGAGTGAGACTGAAAGGCGAAGATGCAAGGACGAAAGTGAATTGCGTGACAGACAGACCGACCGACAATAACATAGCTTGACCGTGCGCTAGGTTCGGGGAGATAAGCGAATACAACTAGCTTTTCACGAAAGACCCTAACCTGATAAAGATAGGAATGACAGCTGCTCTCTCTCTCTCTCTGTATAACACACACACGCACACACACACACACACACACACACACACACACACACACACACACACACAGTTAACGTACAAATCGCAACACTAGCTTACAACTGCCCTAAAAAAAAAAAAGACGCAGACCTACACAAAGCAAAATATCCTTGGAGCTAGGTTTAAGTTTCATGAAAACTGGAATTTGTTTCTGCAGCGCATTCTTGTACTTACCTTGGCAGATGGGAGACAGAAGCCATAAAATACCAGCCACATAGAACTCATTCATCGTGCACGGTCAAAGTGCAGACACGGAATGACAATGTGTGTCTGTACAGATAAGTCTTCAGTGTTGCTGTTACAATTTTGTAGAGGTGTTCGCTATCTTTCTTGCTGAAACGCGCGGAAAACCGGAAGATGACTTAAGCTACCCAGTCTGCGAGTTGCACCGTCTGCAGACCGACTGATGAAATTGATTTCATTTTCGGAATGTCCCCTTACATAGATGCGCTTGACATAACTCCGTATGGGGCTGATGTCCAAAGCGCATTCATAAATAATACAAGTTGGACAGTCTGACTTCATTCAAACGAGTATAGACGACGCAACGAGACGCTGCCGAGTGTTGTATTAACCCTTTCAATGCCACACACACTTCGGGTCACTCACAGATAGCATGGCTGCAGATCACATGGTTTTATCAAGGAAGAGAAACTTACCCTGCCTGGAAAGAGCGTTTTACAGACACTCAGACAATAAATTATTGGATTTCGACAATGAGGCTATAGGTGTATTCATAAAATGTAAGCGTGGCAGCGAAAGGGTTAAGACGAGTCGAACCGAACGTGGGCGGATCCAGATGACAAGTGTGCTACATTTTGCATTTAATTTTCAGTGTCACATAGTTATTCGATTTTTCAAGATTCAAGATTCAAGATTTTATTTTCCTTTTTCCCCTGTTGGGGTATGGAGGATACAAAAAAAAAAGAAAATTCAAATAAATCAAGACCACATAATTATACAGAGAACGATACGACAGAAGATAATTATATGTACAACATACACATAATCTATACACCGGACAGCGCAACCATCTATGAAACCTCTGAAACAGCTAACACACACACACACACACACACACACACACACACACACACACACACACACACACACACACACACACACACACACACACATTATACCGTCCAACTCGCTTTCAAAAATTTTGCTAGAGCAAGGGCAACTTTTTTGGATATTGATCCCAACAGTTTACAAAGAAGTGCATTTATTGTCAAAGTAGTCTAGATTTTTGTATAACATATTCTTCACATATGGCCGGATCTTTTTTTAATCTACGTGTTGTTACTGGTAGTGAGAAGTTTTCTTTAGTGTGTGATGGGACCTGACGGCGGCCGGTTGGAGGCACATGTAGTTTCCTATGCGCACGTGTGTGTGTGTGTGTGTGTGTGTGTGTGTGTGTGTGTGTGTGTGTGTGTGTGTGTGTGTGTGTGTGTGTGTGTGTGTGCCATGTTGATAACATAGTTTATTGTACAAGAGAAGATTAACTCTAAGTTATTAATTAATTGGCATAACAATCGTTTTAATGTTGTATATATAGGATTGTCTCCAGCGTGTTAGCAGCCACTCCAAATATTCCACGTCAGCAAATGCCTTACGTACGTGGACAAATCTTTTGGACTGACGATTCGAGCAAATCACTTGCACAGTCTTCCAGGTACTCAACATTGCTTTAGGCTAGAAAGACAAAGGGAAAAAGTCAAACATTATTCAGAAGCAGTCAATGACAAATCTATACAAATCTAGAACCATATGAAAGTTAATCGAGAGAATGAAATGCTCAGAACTGACGGAGGGTAAATCGTAGTCATCGCACAAGTTTTGCCGAAGTTATTCGTCCACATAAGTATGGGATATTTGTTTCACAGGTCACAGCCAATAACTGAACAATAAAATTCCAGAAGACGAGGTTGCCAAGTAAACAAACTGATCAAGCACCATCTAAAACACAGTTGTGCCTGTCTATTATTGGTTTGAACAGATTTATTTCTTTGCGTAGTCTGAAGATAAAAGAAAACAGTTTTGAGCATTGACAAGATGAACTTACAATATGCTCAATAAACATTCATTTGCAGTAACCTTGGAATGGCAGATCACAAAGTGATTACAAATTACGAGAGAGAGAGAGAGAGATGATGATGATGAAACGTTTTTTTTATTCAGGATAGAGCATTTAGGCATTGCTGCCTATCTTACATGCTGTCCTGCATGAGAGAGAGAGAGAGAGGGAGAGGGGGGGAGAGAGAGAGAGAGAGAGAGAGGTGTCCAGTTGAGCATTCTTTTTTCACTAGCGGTTAGCTGCTACAGTCGTTCTTGCTATGTATGTAATATGGCTACTAAAAACGTACCGAGAGGTTGATAAACTCTTGAACAGTGTTAAAAGTATGCACATTGACTGGCAAGGGAAGCTTTGTGTTGTCTGTCTATCATAAATGTACTATCAATAACATAGTCATAGGTGCTTATTATTAAAGGACATTACTGTGCTAAAACATTTTTAGTATCATTACTTCAGACTGTGTGGTAGCTTTAATTATCCCGTAATCGTTTTGGCACGGAGCAAGAGAAAGAGTTCGTCTCGTACTATAAGACCGGATTCACCTATATGGAATTCCTCCGAGGAAATTAAATTTTGCTTCTCAGAGAACGGAATTTCCTTGGAGCTTCAACAGCCTGGAGACAGTAACTTCTACACGTACAGTGGACGGCGCTTTTCTAAAGGAAAGATACTCCCCTTCTTGACGTCAATGGTTTTCTAACAGAGCGATAAAAAGAGATGATTTTGCTTTCAGAAGGGAAAATGCCTTGGAGCTTCAACAGTCACTTCTGCACGTGCAGTAAGCGGCGTGTTTCTTTTCCCCTCAAAGAAGCATTTTTCCTTTCTTGGCGTAAGTCATAAGTTTTCTAACAGAAAAAAAAAAAATCACTCACATGTGCACGCAACGTCGTGCAGGTTACCATCCCACTGACCAGATCCGGTACAGGTGAGAGTGGACGGACCGGATGTCAGAGTAAAGCCTGGATCACATTGGATGGCGCATGCGCTGCCAAAGCCGGAGCCGGAAGTCAGACAGCTTGGCGGTGTGATAGAGCCGTGGTCAGGAGCAGTAAGTGCAGGGCACATTGTCACTGAAATGACAGTTTGGTTTGTTTATAACTAAGCTTATACGTGCTTAGAATGTTGAAAGCGCTAGCAGAGTATTCATTTCACGCACACGTACAAGTGTAAACAGGTCTCTTTGTGAAGTCCTTGTGTTCACCTTGTAATATGTTAAGGTAATTATTTGCATAATGCATTTCGCATACTTCACACACTTCACACATGTGTGTGCAGTTACTATTGTACTCTACTGAATGATGGATTGCATGGAGAGTCATCTTAGTGGCAGGACGTCACGAACAGGTGGACATACCATATTGGCAGAAACCACAGTATTTGGGGCAGATGACTCTGGCTTGTGAAATGTCCGAACAGATGTGTGGAATCATGTCACAGTTGACGAGTCCTCCCACGTTGTCCACACAGTCAATAGCTGAGAAAGCAAGATAGACAAGTACAGCTCATTTCTGTTTTTTTTTTTTTTTCTTTCTTCTTTTGTTAACCCTTTCAGCCCTGAAGGAATCTCAATAGCGATAACGCTCTCTGTCTGGGAGTTTTTCCAAGTGTGCTAGATCTAAAGCTGGGGTCTTGCATACAAAACCCTATTTCTCAAGAAGTATTGGATCCATCCTATAGGGGAATCTTCCACTGCGCAGAGCGTATGAGAGTCGGTCACATGCACACATATTATTGTTAGGGTCTGCGAGACCGTAGGTGATACGGTGGCAGGGCTGAATGTGTTAAAGCGTCGTTACATTACATTTTGACAGCTCAGAAGCCCAAAACAATGCGACAACGACAACAACAGCAACAAAGAAAACCCAACAAACAAAAACAAATAACAAAAAACAAAGCAAACAAAGCAAAACAAAACAAAACAACAACAACCCCCTCGCCTCCCCTTAAAAAGCAAAACAACAACAACAACAAAAACAACAAAAACGAAAATGAAAACAACAACACACAAAAAAGTCTTTTTGGTAAAACGAATGTCTGATTCATTGCTGTACTTAAATCTTGAATCCAAGTAAGGAGAAAATTGATATTCGCTTTTTGTTGTGTCATTTACTCTGGGTAGCCGTAGACACACCAGGATTATTTTAAACCAGTTTACACAAGTTTCTTTCGCATGCGGTATCGTATACATAAGCAAAAATATATCAGTTATTCGAACAAAGAAGACAAACTCCCGAGTACACATAATCCTATGAGAACATCACAATATGTCTGTGTATGTGTGAGGCATAAATAGTTTGACAATAACTGACGTACGTACATTCGTGAGTGGTGAAGTGTGGTGTGGTTGTGGGTGGTAACGGGTCTTTGCACCAGCCGGTGCATCCATCGTCGCAGCACTTCTGATCTGTAACACACGCCTTTAACTTTTGACAGACTGGTTAAGTTGAACACACACACTCTCCAAAACTATCTTCACACACTCGTATTTCTCTAATATTAGACACCGCAAAGTTAAGGAAACGGTTTTTATGGAATATCACCTGTATCAGCAAACAGCCTACCAGCTTCTCCAGTGGCATCATTTCACTGACCCTGTTTAAATCCCATTTGAAGACCTTTCTCTTCCGTCAAGCTTTTTATTGTTAAGCCTCGGTTGAGTCTGTCTGTGTACCATGAGTCGTTGCACTGCCAAATTGTATGTAAGTTGGGATGTAAACTGTGTGTGTGTGTGTGTGTGTGTGTGTGTGTGTGTGTGTGTGTGTGTGTGTGTGTGTGTGTGTGTGCGCGCGCGTGCGCGCGCGCTTTAAGCGCAGCGAGTCCTTTGAATTTGGAGAGCAGCGCTCCATAAAAACTATGTATTATTATTATTATTATTATCATTACCCTTCATTTAACCGAATCCAGGCCAAATATTGTGCTGGCCTTTGGTGAGTTCGAATCCCGGCGGGGGCCAAATATTTGTTCTCGGATTTTTCTCGTTGCCCCGTCTTTGAAATCACCCTGACGTAATGGAAAAGGATGTTAAACTCCCAAACATCCGTCCCCCCCTTCATTCACGCGCATACTGTTATTTTAAGTTTACTTACCACCATAACATTCGTCGTCGGTGATGCAGTTCACGTCGAAATTGAACCACTCACACGGCGGCGCCTTGGTGGGGTTAAACTCCGGACATCTTCCCGCCTTCTGTCTACCTGTCAGTATCAGCCAAAAATCTTGCATTGGATCGGCCTTACGTTACAGGTTTACTCGAAAGAACAGTAGAGAAGTCTTTAAGCAACAGACAACTGCCTCTCGTTTCCTTTTGCTCCGGTTTGTTCAGTCTAGATTAATGGCCTGCTCACGTGTGGCAAGGATATAACAATGGTACACAACACTATTCTCATTACCATGACTCCACGTTTGTCTGCCTCTACACAAGCTGCCATGGTAGACAAAGCCTGTTTGTCCTGATTTCCGTATCATTTTTCAGATCTGTTCAGCTTGAAAACGACAAAAAGCAATCTAGTCGTACCAAGGCCCTTTATCGAAGTTTGGAATCCTGTTTTGAAATGCAGTTTTAAAATCCAGCGCGCGCACACACACACACACACACACACACACACACACACACACACACACACACACACACACACACACACACACACACACACACACACACAACCTCAGAAGCAAAAAGTAAACGTACGTACCGTAAATAGTGCCTTTAGTTTCCCTACTGAACGCAAACAAAAGCAAAACAACGCAAGCAACATATAACCCGCTCATCATGGTCAGAGTACAAACACTCAATGTGTGTCAGTACAGATAAGTCTTCACTTTTTGCTGTTTCAAGGTAATCAGTCAACAACAGACGTCTGTTTTCCGGGGCAATTTCCAGGACACGAATAAATTATTTCAGTAAACCGCAAGATTGTTGTTTGACCCCAGGGAACTGAGTTGAACCCAAAACATACGCGGAAAGCCATGCTCACGCCAAAACTAACTGTAATCATCACAATCACTTTGATGCAAAGGAAATTCGACAGCGTTTATGTCAAACCTGGCTTTTACTGGCCATGAACTGATGGGCACCTTCACACGTGCGGCTGTCATGTGGATGCCAAACTCTTGATTCCTGTCTTGCAGTACATGGCTCTTCTTGGGGACATTTCAGGGGGACAGTTCTGTTAACCTTGACAGTTACATCATTGTTTTTGTGGGGAAACGATCTTCAGAAAAGTCAACAAGTTGCGGATACGCGTGACCAAAGAGTAATGAGGTCAGGAAATTTGTGTGTGTGTGTGTGTGTGTGTGTGTGTGTGTGTGTGTGTGTGTGTGTGTGTGTGTGTGTGTGTGTGTGTGAGAGAGAGAGAGAGAGAGAGAGAGCATGCCATCTTGACTGCGCATCGCGCATTGTATTGGAGGGAATAATTTGAACAAGTTACTTTAGTTTTGCTCGTGTATTGCTTTTGGGGTATTACTGTATCTAGGTGTTTACTAGTTATGCAGTTATCTGTTTATCTTGTTTGTTTTCTTTTATTTTTGTGTATTTGTTTATGTGAATCTATGTTTGTCATTATGTAAAAAGCACAAAAGTATGAACAAAAAAATGAACAATAATTATTTATTAAATTATTTGCAACAGTCCTTTTAATTGTAACATCTTCAACGTGTGAACAGCCCATACGGAAAGTCGACGTCAGCACTCGCCTTACTTACGAGAACAAAATCTGTTGGGCTAGCAGTGGGAAATCCCTTGCACGGTCGCCCAGGTGCACACCCCATTGCATTACGCTAGAAATTAACAAAGAGAGAAAAGTCGAAAATGATTCAGAATCACTCAATGACACATCTTCACCTATCGGCCAAGGGGAATACATACACGTTCCGATTTAATCAATCGACAGAATGAAATGCTCAAAACAGACCACAGTACATTCATGCTAATTGCGAATCCAGATTTAGAAGTAAATACACGTTTTACTGACAATACTTTAAACTTCTCTTTATGTGAGAACTGCAACGTGTCAGTGCGGTTCGTGACACAAGTGTGCTAAAACATTTGTTAGTATCATTATTTGAGATTTTGTGGCAACTTGATTCTCCCACCAACTTTTTTTTGTTTTTTTTTTTTTTTTGGGGGGGGGGGGGGTGTAGCAAGAGCCAGTGAGGAGTTAATCATGCACTATAGGGTCGGGTTCAACTATCTGGAATCCTCCGGAGCGGAAATGACTTGGAGTTTCAACAGTCACTTCTGTACGTGCTATAAGCAACATTTTCTTCCTCAAAGAAGCATATTTCCTTTGTTGACGTCAGTCATAATGTTTCTTATATACAGATAAAAAAATGTATCACTCACCGGTGCACGCTACGTCGTGCAGGTTACCATCCCACTGACCAGATCCGGTACAGGTGAGAGTGGACGGACCGGATGTCAGAGTATAGCCTGAGTCACAAGTGATGGCGCATGCGCTGCCAAGACCGGCACCGGAAGTCAGGCAGCTTGCCGGCGTGACAGAACCGTGGAGAGGAGCCGTAAGTGCAGGGCACATTGTCACTGAAATGGTTTTTTGTTTTCGTTTTTATTTTTTTCCCCACATACACACATATATGTAAACACATAGACAAAGAATTTACATAACAGAAAACAGTTACAGATAGACAGAACAGATGTACAGATAGCCCTAGTCCACACACACACACACACACACACACACACACACACACACACACACACACACACACACACACACACACACACACACACACACACACACACACACATATGCTTTGAATGAAATGACAGGGTTTTAAAAAGAAAGATGAAGAGGAATAACGACAGGAGAAGCATCAGCAACACTACCACACCACCATCACTACAACAGCAAAACAACAACAACAATAAAAACAAAAACAAAACAAAGATCTAATAAAACTGCTACTACTACTACCACTACTACTACTACTACTACTACTACCACTACTACTACTACTACTAATCGTAGGTAGAAACTGCTGACTGAGCACGAGTCACGCTTTATTATTTTCACGCTCAGACACAAACTCTCTTTCGAATCAAGCCGGGAAGCCGGGATAGCCGAATGGTACAGCGTTGGACTTTCAGTGCTCGGGTGTGTATAATACGTATAGTACACTGCACACAGACATGTTGCAATAACTGTACCGCAGAGAATGCATGGTGGTCGATCTACATGAGCAGACACGTATCAGTAGTACGTACCATACTGACAAAGATTACAGTATTTGGGGCAGATGACTCTGGCTTGTGCAATGTCCGAACAGATGTGTGGAATCATGTCACAGTTGACGAGTCCTCCCACATTGTCCACGCAGTCAACAGCTGTAAGGAAGAGGAGAAAAGAAGGAGAAGAAACCTTCAAGATTCAAGATTCAAACGACTTTATTGTGTCCATCAAGAACAAATTTTAACTATGCAGGATGATGAGGATGGGGAGGGGAGGGGGTGTGATGGTATGATGATGCTATGGGGATTCATGGTCGTGTCATTATTGGTCTAGACTGTCGTCTGGAAGGGCTTGATCTGAGAAAAAAATGCTTGGTATAATTGCGGGACTAAAACAAACAAACAAACAAACAAACAAACAAACAAACAAACAAACAAACATGCAAACAAGCAAACTGTGCATGAATCCAAATAAAGTAGAAAACACTATTTGTCCTGCCGTTTACTCAGGGCATTCCATTCGCGCACTGACATTAAAGTTAACGTAAATGACTAGGATTAGATTAGATCAAATCGGTGTACAGCATTTTTTGTTTCACAGGCATTTTACTTAACTGATAACACACACACAAACTGATATCAGTTGTCAAGAGCATAGAAAATGCAAGTATAGATAATCACACGAAAACATGAACATATTTCTGTGTATGTGTGAGGCATGAATAGCTAGATAATAAATGACGTACGTACATTTGTGGGTGGTGAAGTGGGGTGTAGTTGTAGGTGGTAATGCGTCTTTGCACCAGAAGTTACATCCATCGTCGCAGCACTTCTTATCTGGAACACACGCCTTTAACTTTTCACAGACTGATTTAGTTGTACACGTTAACTTAAAGGTCCACACTCCGACATATCTAGCCTCACAAATATATCTGGATTGTTTGTTGATGTCTAAGTTGGCCATTCCAAACGTTTTGAGCAGACTAGTGATACTTAAACGACTTGCCACTGATAATAAAACTCTGGCTTTTATAGACAGTGATTTCGTTTTGATTTAATGATTTAAAGCTAGCTTTTGAAGCGAAGGCGCTGGCCGGACTGGGTCTATCAATAGAAATGCTCTCGGCAGTATTCATACAGGAAAAGCACAGATACCCCCCGCCCCAAAAAAAAAACAAAAAAAAACAAAAAAAAAAAAACAACAACAACAACAACAAGCAAACAAACAAACAACAACAAAAACAAAAAACACAAAAAACAAACAAACAAACCAAAAAAAAAAAACCCAAAACAAAATAGCAACAAACAAACAAACAACAACAACAAACAACCAACCAACCAACCAACAAAAACCACCACAAAACAACAACCAACAAACAAAAACAACATCACCTCTTTTGGTAAACAGCCTCACAGTTTCCTAAGTGGCATTGTTTCCTTCCATTTAATTTGCATACTGTTATTTTAAGTTTACTTACCACCACTACATTCATAGTCGGTGATACAGTTGATGTCGAAACTGAACATCTCACATGGCGGAGCCTTGGTGGGGTTAAACTCTGGACATCTACCTGGCTTCTGGCTACCTGTAAGTGTCGGCCACAAAACTTAGTTTACTTAATTTTTTTCTATTGTATAATGTACTATTGTAGGCTGGTTTTCGGGGGTAGGGCCGTATGTGTAGTTTGAGGGAGGTGACAGAGAAGAAGGTTGTAACCAAGGGCCACGAAGGGAAAACGAAGACCATAGGCGGCAGTACCTACAATCTGTCCGACCAGGTATCGATAACTGACAACATTCCTTCAGGCTCCCTGACCAGCTCCGTTAGGCAGATCACGTCGTCCAGCGAAGCCAGAAAGCCCCTCTCTGTCAACGCAGGCGTCGACGTAAACACTGGAAAGTCTGCATTTCCCAAGGGCTACAGCTTTCTTCTCTGTTACCTCCCTCAAACTACACCTACGGCCCTACCCCCTAGAACCAGCCTATAATAGTATAATTATTATTGTCCCATGCTACCTCCTAATCAAAGTGCGAGACTGGCGCCGTGTCTGCAAGTCTGCAGTGTCATGGCAAAACACGACGTCATTTTGTGGAAAGAGGCCATTACGTCAGTGTCTTTCAGCTTGAAATCACCCCGTTTCCCACCAAATGACGTCAGGCACTTACCGTGTTTTGCCACTGCCCGGCAGAAGTGGTTTGGTCATGCAGCGACAAACCCGAAAACATCGCGTGTTGCCTGGTGCTCAGCACAGGCTATAGAGAGAGCACACTGACTATCTCAGGACTGAGGTAGATTTGTCGGGCTCGCCGCTGACCTGGATAAGTGGTAATTCCACCTTACACCTGCTACATTATTTTATCATTATTAACTAAAGGTAAACATAATTACCGTAAGGTGAGCCTTCAGCTAGACTACAGAACGTAGACAGAAGCACGAAAATGGCTGCCAAGCGTAACCCGTTCATTGTGGCCAAAGTACAAACACTAAATGTGTGTCAGTACAGATAAGTCTTCAGTTTTGTTATTTTTATTGCAATCTGTCAAGAACCCAGGTCTTGGTTGGGGCACTGTTTTCAGGACACGAATACATTGTTTCGGTATGCCGCAAGTTAGGTAGTGACTTCAGGGAACCCAAAACATACACGGTATACCATACTAACGCCCAGACTCTCTCTCTCTCTCTCTCTCTCTCTCTCTCTGTGTGTGTGTGTGTGTGTGTGTGTGTGTGTGTGTGTGTGTGTGTGTGTGTGTGTGTGTGTGTGTGTGTGAGAGTGATCTTGACAATGTGGTGTGTTGTATTGGATAAGATTAATTTGAACAAGTTATCAAATTATTTGCAACTGCCTTTTTATTGTATCGTCTTCAACCTGTAAACATCCGTTCCAGAATTTCGACATCAGCAACACGTCTTACGTACGTGGACAAATCAGTACGTCTTTCGGGAAAGTCACTTGCACAGTCGCCCATCACTGCATAACGCTAGAAATACACAAAAAGGCAAAATTTAAACATTATTCAGAAGCAGTCACTGACAAATCTACACAAATCTAAGACCAAGAAAACGTGTGTGTTGGCGAAAGCATGTACAATAAGTATATTTATGACAAGAGTAGTATTGCCTCTGTCTTTGATATGTCTGGCTCAGTAAGTGGTCTTGCAGCATCCACCCGTTCAAAATGTTACTACCACTTTATATTGTTAGCTTGTTCGTTGTTATGCATGAACTTTCTGCTCATTTGCTATACTACTCCATGTGCTTCACGAGTGATTTGACATGCCTAACATGCATAATTAGTTTATAACTACTAATGCTGAAACGTCTATACCTGTTCGCCTTCACCTTGTCTGTACATGTCTGTTCATACCAAAAAAAAAAAACGTTCCGATGAAACTTAATCGACAGAATGAAAAGCTCAAAACATACGAGGGTCCGCTGCATTCATGCTAATTTCGAATCCAGATTCAGAAGAACATACACGTTTTACTGGCAATACTTTAAAACTTCTCCCGACTTGAGAACTGCACGGTGACATTGCGGTTCATGGCACATGTGTGCTAAATCATTTTGTTAGTATCATTATTTGAGATTTTGCGACAATTTGATTCTCCCACCAGGTTTTTGGGTGGAGAAAAAGTCCGCGAAGAAGAGTTAGCCATGCACTATGTGGTCGGGTTCATGGTTCGAATCTCAGCTGGGTCCAAATAATTGTGCTGGCATATTCTTCGTTGCCCCGTCTTTGATATCAGCCATATAGCGTCGAAAATAACGTTAAACCCTCAAACACCCTCCACCGGGGTTCACCTACATGGAATCCCCCCCCCTCCCCCATCCAGAAAAGATTTGCTTCGCTGTCGAGAAATGCTATGGAGCTTCAACAGTCACTTCTGCACGTGCAATAAACAATAAACGGAGTTTTCTCAAAGAAACATTTTATCCACCTTGTTGTGAAATCTAATGTGGCAACGGGTCTTTGCACCAGAAGTTGCATCCGTCGTCGCAGCACTTCTGATCTGGAACACACGCCTTTAACTTTTCACAGACTGATTTAGTTGTACATGTTAACTAGCCTAACGTTAAAGGTCCACATTCCGAATATTTGGGCTCACAAATGGTCCTGAATTGTTTATTGGTGTCTACGTGGGCCATTCCAAAAGCTTTGAGCAGACCAATGACACCAATACTTAAACGACTGTGACCGGCGTGTAAGAACGCCCGCGTATTAACTGTGGTTCCATTGGTCATAAAACCCTGGCTTTTATTTTTTAAGCAGTGATTTGTGTTTTAATCTAATGATATAGCTGTAAGGCTAGCTTTTGAAGCGAAGGCTCTGGTCGGGCTGGGTGCATTAATAGAAACACACTCGGTCGTGTTCATACAGGAAGAGCACAGCGCACTGCAGCAACAATCACACAAATAAACAATGAAAGAAAGCCACATTATTTTCTCTCATATTAGAAGCCGCAAAGTGAAGACAACTGTCCTCGGGTCTAAACGGAGCATCACCTCTTTCAGCAAACAGCCCTTAGAGCTTCGTAAGTGACATTGTTTCCTTCCATTTAATTTGCATACTGTTATTTTAAGTTTACTTACCACCACTACATTCATAGTCGGTGATACAGTTGATGTCGAAACTGAACATCTCACATGGCGGAGCCTTGGTGGGGTTAAACTCTGGACATCTACCTGGCTTCTGGCTACCTGTAAGTGTCGGCCACAAAACATAGTTTACTTGATTTGTATTTATTTTTTTATTTTTTTTTATTATTGTATACGCTTCATTGACCTATTGCTGCACCCTACAGGAAGAGCTACTGGTACCGTGTCTGCAAGTGAACTTGACTCGATCTAGTACAGTGTTTTGTTTTGTTTCGCGCCGGTACGTGCAAGCTCTGTGGGCTGCCTTTTGTGATCTACTAACTAACAGTGGTTATGATAATGCTATTATCGTTGCTGTAATTCTTTCGGTATGCCCGCAAAACTCCAACAAAATGAAGTGAAACCATACACTTTTTTTTTACAGTGCCCATAATCAGCACCATACATTTATTTTAAACATTACTTACGAACGTAACCAAACCGAACCAAACAAAACCAAACAAAGCAACAACAATAAAAAAACAAAAACAAAACAAAAACGAACAAACGAACGAACCACACACACACACACACACACACACACACACACACACACACACACACACACACACACACACACACACACACACACCAGAAAACGTACACACCGTAAGGGGAGCACTCAGCTTCTCTGCAGAACGTAGACAGAAGCACAAAAATGGCAGCCAAGCATAACCCGTTCATCATGGTCAGAGTACAAACACTAAATGTGTGTCAGAACAGATACGTCTTCACGTTTTGTTATTTTTATTGCAATCTGTCAAGAACTCATGTCCTGTTTGCGGTGCCGCAAGATTGTTCTAGTAACCTCTGGGAAAGGAGCTGAGCACACTATGTATACACGTGAATCACTGAAGATCATCGGCCTACTCACACCATAACTCATGACCATTACAGTCACTTCGTTGTAAAGGGTTGGGTTGTTGGGTTGTTTTGGGGTTTAACGTCCTTTTCCACCACGTGTGGGTGAAATCAAAGACGGGGCAACGAGAAAAATGCCAGCACAAATATTTGGCCCCCAGCCGGGATTCGAACTTACGACCCGAGCATCGTTGCAAAGGGAAGTGTGTGTGTGTGTGTGTGTGTGTGTGTGTGTGTGTGTGTGTGTGTGTGTGTGTGTGTGTGTGTGTGTGTGTGTGTGGCTCGGCATCGCGCCATCCGGAATCCATTTTCAAATCAATCACAGAGCGCAGGATTAACACACCTCAACGTAGCGCCACAACAGGCACTTCGTGGACTTATTCAAGGTGGGTGGGTGTTTGATGTTTTAACGCCCTTTTTTGCACCGCAAAAGTGTGATATCGAAGACGGAGAGACGAGAAAAAAAGGCCAGCACAAATATTTGGCCTCACCCACATTGGAAGTTCAACGCTCTACCGTTCGACTGTCCCCGTTCCCGAATTCATCAATGTGTACAGCAGAAGGTGTGGTTTTTTTTTTAACATAAAAATACCAGCTAATCTTCTTTAGTCTAGTTTCATCGAGTTTCCTTGTGGAGAAATATATTCTGATCTTTCAGGAAAAAATTCGGATTTGCGGAGCACTCACTGAAACATCCTTGTCCTTGTCTTTAAATTTTTAATCTGATATGTATCGACAATTTCCAGGACGTGTGGCCAAACTATAAATAAATTGGAACAAGGAGGTGAACTATAAATAAAATGGAATGAGGAGATAAACGCAGATAGGTGTACTTACGTACTCACTGTTCTTGTGTCCCTAGTGACCCATCAGTGAACAGGCACTTGATCGTCACACCAGTAACTCCCACTCCGTAGTGCTGCGTTGCCGTTGATACATGCAGCAAGCTTCTCACACTGATAAATATCTGGGTTTATGTAGATGCGGTGGATGGTGTTCAGGTAACGTTTCCTGCCACTTATGCAAGAGGTTAGGGTTTAAGTTCCATGTGGCGCATCGAAGTTTTCAGCTGAGATACGTGGGACCGTTCATTCGGGCCAATGGGCGAGGGTTCTCTCCGGGTACTCCGGCTTCCTGCCCCCGGCTTCTGGGTTGGATATGTTCAGCCTACAAAAATCCAATATAAGTGCAATTCTAAACTCCTAAACTTAAATAGCTGAGCTGACCCTTTGCTCTACGTGACTGTAATGTGTTTATGCTCTTTGTGTAAGAAAATGCTTGTGATTCACTCGAGCAAGCGTGTCGGTTTCATTTCGTGTCGGTCTGAGCCAAGGAATTAGGAAACAAGGAGGAACGGCCCCGTCCTACAAAGTTGTTTCTCCAAACTTCATATTATTTTGTCTGTTTTGTTGTTATTGTTGCCGGTTCTCCCCTCTCCAAGTTCTGCCAACGACACTAGATCCTCTACGACCTCGACCGGTTAGCCACGTGACTGAGGGTGGGGCCGGGTGGGGGAAGAAGGGGGAGAGAGAGAGAGAGAGGCAGAGATAGAGGGTGGGTGGATGGGTGTTTAGGAGTTTAACGTCCTTTTCCACCACAAAAGGGTGATATCAAGGACGGGGCAACGAGAAAAAGGCCAGCACAAATATTTGGCCCCAGCGGCCGGGATTCGAACTCTCGGCCCAAGCATTGAAAGTCCAACGCTCTACCATTCGGCCACCCTGGCTCCCCACAGAGAGAGAGAGAGAGAGAGAGAGAGAGAGAGAGAGAGAGAGAGGTCAGTTCCGTGAACTAAACATTTGCCGTCAGCCTCAGGCAGGTCGTCATACAGAGAGAGAGAGATGACGTCAATTCCGTGAACTAAACTTTTGACGTCAGCCTCTAGCACTGAGATCGTCTGAGGATGCTTGTTCATGTCTTGTAATTTCCCTGTTGGCTTTGTGACTTCTCCGACTGAATTATTTTTCACATGAAATCTGGAAGATCTAGAGGGCTGATGAAATGTCGGAAGCAGTGACAATACTTGCAGATTTTGTCTGTGAACCAAACATTTGACGTCAGCCTCAAGCTGCTCGTCTGTCATGTGATACTTCTTCATATCTTGTGATTTCCTTGTTGTTTCTGTGACTTCCGTGACTGAATTAATTTTGATATAAAATCTGGAAGATCTAGAGAGCTGATGAAATGTGGACTTAAGTGCCTCGGGTTGTACTTACGAAATTGCAAAATTGGAACTTTTTTGACCAGCGCTTCTCGCAGAAAAGTGAAAAAAATGTGTTTATCTAAAAGCTCTGTTATTCTTAATACTAAAGCTATAATAGTGCAGTAGTTCATGTCATATATGCAGTTGGCATAAGTGACAAAAATACCGGAATGATGAGTAATTTGGAGGAGTCTTTCATAGATATTTGGCCTTATATGCAAACAACCCCTACCTCGGAAATATTTTTTTTACACAAAACCAGTCAGAGCTACAGAGCTGTAGCACAAATCAAGGCAGTGTGATTGGGTGAACTTCCAAAGTCTAGAAAATGAAGGAATTTGAACAACTTTTTCGAAAAAATTCGTAACATGACCGATTTTTTAAAATTGGCGATAACTCTTCTGAAAATGCGGCAGGCTAAAAATCGTGAAAGGTAGCTCTGGAGAAGGTGAATTCCCATTTTATCTCAAAGTAAAAAGGCCTCCAACGAGGTTGTTTAGGAGATAGTCATCATTACATCCGTCCACACACACACACACACACACACACACACACACACACACACACACACACACACACACACACACACACACACACACACACGTCACTCCCGCCAAAAAGAACGCAGCAGCATAGTGTGCACGTAAGGTGTCTATGACGCAGATTTCGTTACGTCACTGTGTGCGTGAAAGTAAGTATTGTGTGGAGAAACGTCACAGTCTTGTTTTGTATCACTGAAACTTGCTGCTGCGTGTAGCAAAATCTGCCCCGTCTCATAAAGTTGTTTCTCTATAGAGAAACAACTTAAAAAGCGCCTATATTAATGCAGTCATTATGATATGATATGATATGATATCATATGATATGATATGACAAAATGGTCACTGTCGAGGAATTTTTCTGCTCTGAGACAAAGAGCCTGAGATTCACGTATGTGCCTGTTTTTGAGCAGACATGTAAAAGTCAAATCTACACAAAATATCAGGGGAAACGAGCAAGAATAGGCAATACACTATAAGTACTTTAACCGGACAGTGTGCCTTATCAGAGAGGACGTTTGCCTAATACGTATGTCCCACTTATCTATTCTGGGTCCTTATCTGCTGACTCGCTTTTTGTCTTTGGTCACTCACAATCATGAATTCCTTGAAGTTGGCTGGACTTTTCTTGGCGCTCTTTGCCCACTGCCAAGGTAATTGGGTTTTGTTGTCCATAATTTACATATTTTTAGTTTGAGCACTGTGTTTTTATTATTATTATTATTATTATGATTTTAAAAGCTGTTTACCGTGTCGAGAATTGTATTAATACAATAGAGGAATTAATTTTGTTGTGATTTTTTTAATGGTTCTTTTAAGTCCGACCATCTTCACCCCACCTCCTTCAACTCCCTTGATTCCCAAATAAATAATTTAAAAAAAAATAAAGAGTTTAGGTCAAGTTTTGGACACTCGCGCCAGCGGCTGCCTAGACCATGTGCCAGCATACGATGATAACATCAGCAAAAACAGTATAATAATAATAATAATGAGTATTGTATAGGCGCTTTACCCAATTTCACGATTCGGCTCAAAGCGCCGCGAACTGAACCCAAAACGCACGCTCACGTGAATCACACGCATTCTCCCACACACTGAACATAAACACATTACAATCACGTGGTGCGAAGGGTCAGCCCAGCTATTTAAATTTCGGAATTTAGAATTACATTTTTTTTTTCAAATTTGGTGGGCTGAACATTTCCAAAGCAGAGGGGGAGGAAGCCGGAGTACCCGGAGAGAACCCCCGACGATCGGCCCGAATGAACGGTGCCACATACGAGAAGGAAAAATTCTTTGCCCCGAGTGGGACTCGAACCCCCCACCTCTCGCATTGGTGACAAGTCTCTTAACCACTAGACCACCGACCGCACCATATATACGTACATAACACTGAACGTACAAAACACAAATGCTTAACGTATGAAAAACGGTAACAACCAGCAGACTACTTTTCGTAACTCCTCGTCATTCAGACTATCATTGGTAATGAAAGACATCTTTAGAGTTTTCTTAAAGCCGTAGGTGCATTTATACCGCTCAGCCTTTGCTAGAGTTTGAAAATTGTAATCGCTGTGTAAAATTGTGGCGTCTTGTTAACATTCAGGTCTTGAAACTGGTTTTCCTATCTCAAAAGGAGCACTGCCGCTTGCCGTATGGGCAGACCTCTATTCAACTGCCTTTGCGGTTTTTGTTTGTTTGTTTTGTTCAGTGCTACTCAGACTTGAAGCTGAAAAACAAACAAACAACAATCCCCCCCCCCAAAAAAAAAAAAAAAAAACCAAAAAAACAACAAACAAACAAACAAACAAACAAAACCAAAAACAAAACAAACAAACAAACAACAACAACAACAGCAACAAACAAACAAATCACAACAACAACAACAAACAGCAACAACAAACAAACAAACAAACAAACAAACACAGTGTTACTCACTTCCTGTAGCTGCATGAGAGCAGTCGTCGTCGAAACGTTTGATTTGGTGTAGCATCGGAAAGACGCCCCTCCATTTTGTTTTACACCTGTTATATCTCAGAATCTTAACAAGGAGCCCCTGTTTTGACCAGTGCTTCAGACAGTTTTCAACCCCGAGCTAATGTTCAGCAGTGTGTTTGCTAAAACGTTTCATTCTGTACTTGCCTACAGCAGGAGCAGCTCCACCAGATCCGGGGTGTGACTTTGAGCGACAGAACCTGTGTACATGGACAAATGACGACCGAGGAATATTCCTGAACTGGAATGTGGAATCGGCCGGCAGTGGAAGGTTATCTGGAGGGCCTGCTCAAGACCATACAACAAATTCAGGTTTGGCAATAGACTCTGCTCATACTACTACACCACGGGTGAGTGGGTGTTTGGGAGTTTCACGTCCTTTTCCGCCACGTGTGGATGATATCAAAGACGGGACAACGAGAAAAAGACCAGCACAAATATTTGGCCTCAGCAGGGATTCGATCCCACGACCCGAGCATTGAAATTCCAAAGTTCTACCAGTCAGCTATCCCGGCTCCCCAGTACTATACCACGGAAATGGCGTTATTGAAATTGGACTAATGACGTATTCCGTACAGCGTATTACACTATACATTGAGCTAAACTAAACTGGCTCCCGTTTCGTATAACTAAACTGGTTCCCATTTCGTATAGCTAAATAGTTCGCCTTCTTCAACTCAGGGCGAGATCAGTTTGGCTAGGAGTCCGTACTGTTTGACTTTGAAAGTATAGTTATTTTCCGATTAGATATTACTCACCCTAGAGAGGGTAGGACACGTCTGTATGATGGTAACGGGTGTCAGTTGCAGTAATTTTAAGTTTTAAAAAGACATTTATGTCTGGCATTCGTGAGACAGTGAAGACTTTAAGTGTCCTAGAAAATCTACTGCATGTTCTCACTGTAGAGGTACCACAAGCCAAACCCTACACTAACTGCAACACGACCCGAGAGGCAGCTGTTGGCGGAGTTATCCACGTTCAGTGAATTTATTTGACAAAACGGAAAAGCAAAATCCCAGAATAAGGATTAATAAAACATACAAGTCCAAGATTCTAGGAGAAAAGCAGTATTGCGAAATCCACTACCGTTTTGGGGGCTGAACCCGCCACACGCTACCTACACTGAGATACTGAAAGCAAAGAGAAAGACATTTATGCAGAATACAATCAGACTGTTTATGCACCCCCTAAAAAGGCAGTAACTACGCAGAAAACAGTTCAAGAGTAGATTCCCGATACAGGCGTAACGGAAGCCCGGTCGGGAAAGAGTGGATTCCAAAAGTAAACTAGTTACACTATCACTATGTGGTACAGGCACTTTGGTAGGCATATAACTGAGCTTCTATTAGAAAGGGTAAACGAAGAGTGGATGAGAACTGAAATGCGTATAGCAGCCAGGTGGGGGTAACAGGGGAGGTGGCGGGATCATGTTTGCCAAAACTGAGGAAGTCCGCTGCTGCCGAGCGAACTGAAGTCTGTCTTCTAAGAGTGACGCTTGCGCAATGAGCTGGACACATCGGACAAGTAGCGTCCAGCGTGCCAAATTCGGTCATGTTTATGCAATAGCGTGACGTTGGCGCTGGCCGCCTGCAGAAAGGAAGGCCATGCCAGCCATAAATGGCCTTGCGCTTGTGACCGGCGCGCAACTTTTATGGACAAATGAATGTATATAGACCGTAAAGTTTCGCATTCCGATAGAGTCAAGCCACAATTGTTCTTTTTTTACATATCTTACCACCAATGCCGTGTCTCAGTTGCAATTTTGTGAAGCTGCAAAACGTAGCAGCTTAGATACCATTATCTATTATTTAACTTCTCTTTTGGAGGCATTCTTTCTCTCTCTATATATATACACACGGTACAGAACAACCAAAGGTTATTATACACATCATACATCAAATGTTACAAAGACAATATTTAGTGCAGTCAAAACTGCGCATGGTGATAAAAAGTCGTATTCCTGTCTGGTATTACGACTACTACTACTAGTAATGTTGATGATGATGATGATAATGATAATAATAATAATGATATGATAATGATAATAATGTCCCACATGGGGAAACTTGACTTTGACACTCAAGTAAACAATAATACCACCAGCAATAACAATGTAAACATAAGGCTGAACCTAAGAAAACACAACTACTTATATGTAAACATTACAGCAGTAAAACCCAGCAGACTACTATTGGTTATATCACACGCGTGTATTATTTTTCATTATTTCAAATTTTGTAGATTCATGTCACTAGTCACACCAAAGAAAGCAAAATCAAATCTTGCCAAGTTCATTAGAAACATTAAAATCGTATATTTTGTCCGTTAAAGCCATATTATGAAATGATGGCGTAATGTGTATGTGTATCTTGGATTGAAACTGCTGAGCTTTTTTGTTTTGTTGTGATTTCTTTAGCTGCCATTTGTATATTGTATTGGGGAGCCTGTATAGCCGAATGGTAGAGCGTTGGACTCTCGATGCTCGGGTCGTGAGTTCGAACCCCGGCTGGGGCTAAATATTTGTGCTGGCTTTTTTCACGTTGCCCCGTCTTTGATATCACCCTTACGTACTGGAAAAGGACGTCAAAATCCCAAACACCCACCCACCCGTATATATTGTTGTACTTTGTCATGAAGGTCTTTGTATTTGAATATCCCTCCATACTCCAAACGGGGACAACGGAATAAAATCTTTGAATCTCTGAGTCTTTGAATTTTCTCTCTTTTCTCTAATAGTCAGAGAGGCACAGATTACTCTTATTTTAGTTGATTTTTGTGTCTCTGTACAGACCGGGGACATTATATTCTGATGTCCAGAAACGGAGGGGCCGTCATTCAGGAGGCTATTTTGAAGTCACAGCCGTTACAACACACTCAGACCTACTGTCTCCACTTCTGGTACAATTTCCCTACCTCCTCTTCTGGACAGCTGTCCGTTCAAAGACAGGTGTTTTGTTTTATTTCTAAATTATCTAATTATTCTCTCTTGTTGTTGTTGTTAATACCCAAAGAGCAGAATGTGGTGTTGATTTTGTCCGTTCGTTCGTACTTATTTTGGTTTCAAGGGAGACAATTTCTACTTTTGTGAGAAATTTCATGGAAAAGTGTGTGTGTGTGTGTGTGTGTGTGTGTGTGTGTGTGTGTGTGTGTGTGTGTGTGTGTGTGTGTGCCGGGGGAAGCCGTGTATGATGCTGCACATTATGTGTTTGTACTTCATATATGTGTGGAGGAATGTTGCGTGTGTTTCCGTTTCTGCGTGAGTGAGTGCGTGTTGACTGTAAGGCGCCCTGAGCTCCTGCGGGAGGGAGGGCGTCCCTTAAATACCCATTATTATTATTATTATTATTAAAAGTTGGGAAGACATTGCACTCTCTTATCTAGGCTATATCTACGGCAGAAATCAAAGCATCACTACCTCGACAGTCTTCTCGTCATGCACTGACGCAGTTTCGAGAATTCGAGGACTACGTAATTCATGCATAATCACTGTAGCTTGTGCGTTGTCTATGCTCATTAAATGCTACGCTTTAAGGTTTCCGGGACGAGAACTCAAGTTCTGAACGTCTTGAAAGCTGAGGAGGTTCAAACAGACCTGTGGAGGAGGCTGGATCTTAACGTTGCCCCGTACAGCACGGATTACTCGCTTGTTCTTGTGGCGGATACTGGAGCGAGGTAAGTCTAGAACAAACAACTCACTGATTGATTGATTGATTGATTGATTGATTGATTGATTGATTGACTGCTTCCTCGCTTGCGTAAGTTGATGTCATTTAAAAAATATTCTTCATTTGTCAACACCGAAAGAGCAGGATGTGCATGTGGTGTTGATTTTGTCCGTTCGTTCGCATTTCTTTCGGCTTAAAGGGAGACAATTTCTACTTTTGTGAGAAATTTCATGGAAAAGTTTTGGAAGAGATTGCACTCTCCTATCTAGACTATCTAAACTAATCACTGTTTAGCAGTCGTCGCAACAAGGGCATACCTGACTTTTATTTTCGTATCTTTTTGCAATTTTCTTATGGCCCGCCAGCAGCTACAGTACATACAGCAAACATCCAATATTAAACCTAGTTCTGGTTTCATTAGTGTACATTCAGTCTTTCAAGTCAAGGATTGAAGTGCGACAGGATATTAATAAATAACAATAATCTCTTTAGTTCTGCCGGGCTGTTGGCGGTGGATGACGTAAAGTTGTCAAATGGCCCATGCCTGACGTCATCGACCCAGCCACCCTTTGTTACATCACGAAGAACCCCTCCACCACTGACGACATCAACCTCTTCACCGACCTCCGGTGTGTGGGCCGTAATAACTCCGTAATGTCGTATTGATGTAGTAATGATGGCATTTATGTAGGTAGCTGGGTTGTGATGCACCACGGCGACGCGCTTGACCAGAGTGAAGCAACTTAAAAATTCATGGAAAGGATAATTTAAAGTGTCCAAAAATAAGAAGAAGGAAAAAAAAAGAAAAAAAAAAGAAAAACAGCTACAGAAACATGAAGGACAACAAGAACCAAACAAAAACAAGAAAAAAACAAACAGACCCCCCCCCCCCAAAAAAAAAAAAAAAAAAAAAAAAAACCCAAAAAAACACACCAACAACAACCAAAAAACCCACAAACAAACAAACAAACAAACACACACACACACACACACACACACACACACACACACACACACACACACACACACACACACACAGACAAAGCAAAACAAAACATAAAAAAATATCAAAAAGCACCTAAGTACGAGGGTGTCACGGCATCACAAGCCTTTATTTAGTTTCGCTATTTGCTACTAAGCTATGTCTGTAACTAAATGGTACTCTATTTTGACAGGTAAAGGGAAAGAACTCGTGAATTTCCGTCTGCTCCACCCCAAAGCATAATTATTTGGAATATCGTTTTAAATCCTGTAGGCAGAAACACAGAAAACATTCGCAGTCACTTTACGAACAGTACAGAACTTTTATTTCTTGCTTTACCGGAGATTTTGTTTTTCGAAACTGTTTCATTCAGACAATAATACTCGTTATTAGGCAGATTTAGTAGGAATTCGTAAAGAGGACTTCGCTGAGCAGCGTAACCCATTTACATGTAAATTAGGCTCAAACGGCAGAGGCTGCGAGCTGCTAACGCGCTGCGATTGGCTAATGGCACCCGTAACGTGCCTAATTTACATGTAAATGGGTTACGCTGCTCAGCGAAGTCCTCCGTACGAAATCCTACTAAATCTCACTAATTGTTGTGAGTGAGTGAGTATTTTAAGGCTTAACGCCGCGTCAGCGACAAAGACTAATTCGCGGCAGCCTAATTGTTGTTTTCAGTTCTTCCGCCCAGTGCTTGTCGGGATAAGCTACCCAACTGTGACGAATATGGAAACGGGGCGTGTGTTGGGGCGTACGTGTCATGGGCACAGGAGCATTGCCCTCTGTTTTGTGGATTTTGCAGTAAGTAGTAATGCGCTCGTAATGTCTAAATACTACGAACAGTGTTCAGATGGAAGTGTTTCATTGGCTGAAAGTAACACTGCTTTTACGCATGCTTACGCGTGTGAAATGATGAAACTTTTATGTAACTATAATATTTGTAGCTATAATGGTACGGTAATACCCCAAAAGTTAATCTTTCCCGTTTTCTATTTCCCAGTGGGGGGTTTCATACTTTTGTTTGGTTTCCGTGCACTGACACTGGCGGGAAGTAAGGGCGTTGCTGAAAAATGGTCTTTATTTCTAGAACTACAGGTCAAAGAATGCAAATGCACGAAGCCTAAAACTGCCCTTCTATTCCCTATTAGCCTCAGGCACCAAAGTCACCCCTAAAAATGCTCCAGTCTAAAAAAAAGAATTACCATCCACAGGCCACTCAAGGGGACGTATCTGACAAGAGTTTTAACAAAGAAATGTCTCCTTTCCGCTCAGGCCTCAGTGGAGTAATGCTAGTTTACATTCTGTTTAGACCAGAAAGCCAGTTCACCTTAACACTTTCCTACCGCGGTCGGTATCAGGTACCGACCAGTGGGGCCCGCATCACTGTCCTAGGTCGGTACCTGGTACCGACCACACCGTGGAACAAACTACAACTTTCAACCCCAATAACTGATGCAATTTTCATTGAAATTGTTCAAAAGTCAGTACACTTATCAAACAATAATATTATATTATAAAACATGTCTCCAAATTTAAAGAAAATCCATTGAGAACTTCAAGAGTTATTGGCTTTAGAAAGCAGTAACCCATGCTCATGCCTGGAAAACGCTCAGGCAGAGGTTGCAGGCGTGACCTAGATTCCTGTAGGGCTGAAAGTGTTAACCCACTCATGTCATGTCACCTTTGCCTCTCATGTGCGCAAAAAGTCCAAGCTTTACTAGCAGCTTGCCTCGTCTTGCTAACCCCTGGCATGTACCGTGCCCTACCAAATTAAAAAAAAAAATCATGAAAATCACGCTATTTCCTGACTACAAAAATCACTACAAACTGGAGCACTCACAAAACGCGGTACAGTGGACGCCGGATATAAGCAACTCGGATATAAGAAAACTCGGTTATTGCCAACGAATTTTTTCCCCCCGGCCAAACTCTTCTATATTATGTATTACAAAAATTCGGATACAAGAAACTCGCTTATAAGAAAACTCGGTTTTAGGAAAGCAAATTTCTTGTCCCGCTTGATACAAAAACTCGGATATAAGAAACCGAAAGTACATTTCCAAGAAAATTTCACTCATTGTAAGAAACCGAAAGTACATTTCCAAGAAAATTTCACTCATTCTAAGAAAACAGGTCAGGTCTGACGTCACTTAAGACAGGCACATGATGGCGCATGATTTTCTTTTCTTGAATTGGTTCTTTACCATTGTGTTCCGTGCAAAATTGAATGTTGGCAAGAAGAAAAAATACGAGATGCATTTTTGTTGTTCTATTGTTATATGTTGTTTTTATTATTATTTTGTTTTTTTGCCTGATTGGGAGCTCTCTCTCTCTCTCTCTCTCTCTCTCTCTTTCTCTCTTTCTCTCTCTCTGTATGTCTGTCTCTGTCTACAGGGCTCGCGTTAAGGAGAATAAAACTATCAGTATTAGACTAACTGTTGATCAATTCCTTTCTTTGACAATATACGTGGTCCATCTTTCCTCTATCCCCCTTCCCCCTCCCAACAGAAAAAATAGCTAATTTGCAGCTTTTTTCAGCCAAATTAGACACGGAAAGCATCGCATATCATACTCTAATGGGACGAGTGTTTTATAGATCAAAAGTTGATACATAATGCACTTTTAATATATCCTATAAATACAAGGGAATTCTCTCTCTCTCTCTCTCCCCTTAGTTCTTTTTTGTTTGTTTGTTTGTTTGGTTGGTTGGTTGGTTGGTTGGTTGGTTTGGTTGTTGTTTTTTTCTTTTTGTTTTGTTTTTTCTTACCACATGACCGCCAGCGCTACAGTTGGGAAGCAAAAACAGTATTTTCATGTTCAAACAAAAAATCTGACATTGAAGGTCACAAGCGCACTGGTGTATATTAACTCTACACATATATATTCTGTGCAGGTCTTTAAGAGAAACCAGATATTTTTTTATTTTTATTTTTTGCTGCCCCAACTCTTTGCCAACTCCAGTGGTGTTCCTCCCTGGTAATGGGTGGAACCCACGGAGGACTCGGAAGCTGGGACAATTTTTATTATGCATGATGATGGAGATGAGGATGATAGTAAGATGATGCTATGGAGGTCCATGTGGTTTGGGACTGCGGGACAGGGCCGCATTCCACGCTTCCTGTCATAAATATCCCGGCATTAACCAGGCCCGGGAACTACGGCAACTGCGGTGCCGGCCGTGTAATCATCCACATCATAAGACGTGTCATACTAAGGGAAGCACCCCCAAAGTCGCACCCGTGAAGTGGGTGAAACTCGGCTGTGTGGCAACAGCCTCCCCATCGGGCCCATAGCACACCCGCTCTGGGTAGGAGCCGACCTAGGTAGGAAAAATCCCGCTTGCCTCGGCTGGGATTCGAACCCGGATCTCCCGGTCCATAGTCCGAAGTGCTAACCACTACACTACGGGGGCCGGTACCAGATATTTCTTAATTTAATGCAAAACATACACGAACTGAGAAAAAAAAGAAATGTTTTAAACCTTTTTTTTTCACTGAACTCGGTTATAAGAAATATTTTTCAAAATACTTTTTTATATCCGACTTTCAGATATAAGAAAACTCGGATATAAGAAACCAAAAAATTCACCCCCCTCGAGTTTCTTATAACCGGCGTATACTGTACTTCAAACTCGAAACTTCCACGTTCAGTTTGTGTCCTTATACGCCTGTTGTGTAGCTCCAGACTACACGACAACACCCGCACCATGCGTGGACACGCTGAACAACTGCAAAGACTACGGCACCAGTGTGTGTTCCAATCCATCGTACGCCAAGTGGGTCCGAGAAAACTGCAGGAAATTTTGTAACGTGTGTGGTAAGTTCACTTACTGTGGATAGTCCGTCGGTGTCGATGATAATCATTACCGACGTAAGCACTACAAACACTGGTTTTCGTGTGTCGGGAGATAGCGTCTGTCTGTCTGTCTGTCTCTCTCTCTCTCTCTCTCGTTGTCTGTCTGTCTCTTTCACTCCTTGTCTTCAGTTGATTTGTTTGTTTGTTGCCATGTTTGTTTTTGTTTGCTTAACTATTTAAGCACATCTTAACCATAACTCTTAAAAGCCCATGCAAAAATCGCAAATCTTCGGAACATTAGGAGCCACTTCAAGCCACTATCATGCAATCTGCAGCGGTTTCGGGCCTAGCAGGGAGGTGACTGGCTGCTTTTATAAATACACCGTTACACAAGACATTTTCATATATTCATTCTTCTCTACCTCAACTGATTGGCTTTCGTTCATTCGACTTCATCGAGTCGTGAGTTCGAATCCCGGCTGGGGCCAAATATTAATTTGTGCCGGCCTTTTCATCGTTGCCCCGTCTTTGATATCACCCGTATGTGTTGGAAAAGGACGTTAAACTCCCAAACACCCACCCACCCCACCCACTCATATTGATTTCTTATACAAGAAGAATACTGCCGTCAGTTTCCTTTACTATCTCCCCGCGGACAGCCAGTGTCATTGGCCCCGTTTACATTACAGAGCGCTCCGAGGGCGCCCCTACAGCACACCGTACTGAGAGCGCTCCACGGCGTTTACATTACACAATCGTGGAAGGGAGTTGATATGTCACGTGCTCTCGGGGAATGTGACATAATCAAGGTGGCAGCGCCCAGAAAGCTCGTGTTTTTGTATGCCTGTCAGAAAACAAAAACAAAAACAAAAAAACGATCTTTCGCCATTTACAAAAATGGCCTGTTGCTACGGTGACACAGGGCCCCACGTGACATGACGAAAGCGCCCTAAGCTAGAGCGCTCTCAGACTACCCCCTGTAGGTAGTCTGAGAGCGGTGCGCTTTCGGAGCGGTTTGTCCAAGTGTAAACGCGACAGGGCGCCCTCAGAGCGCTCTCAGGGCGGTATTTTAAGCTAATGTAAACGGGGCCATTATCTCACAAGTTAGTAACATAGCTAGGCTACACACATGAGATAATCGTGAGATATTTCTCTCGTGATTTGCAGGCACGACCACGCGACCCACAACGACTGTGTACACAACACCGCAGTCCGGCTGTTTCGACGCCATCTCTTACTGCAAGGATTACGGAACTGGCGTTTGCTTCATGGACACGTACAAAACATGGGTGGAACAAAACTGTCCCAAGTTCTGTGGAGTATGCGGTGGGCATATCAATACGGCCTTAATACTGATTAACAATACTACTTAACACCCCCCCCCCCCCCAGTGCCTAAGTCATTATCATCTTATCATCCCCATTAAAAAAAAAAAATCTGTTGTTTCTCACACACTCATGTGTGAAGGTGGGTGGGTGTTTGAAAGTTTAACTCCTTTTCCACCATGTAAGAGTCATATCAAAGACGGGGCAACGAGAAAAAGGCCAGCACAAATATATGGCCCGAGCCGCGATTCGAACTCACGACCTAAGCATTGAAAGTCCAACGCTCTACCATTCGGCTCTCCCGGCTCCCCCACACACATAGGTGACCACAAAGACAAAGAATATTTACTAAACAGGAACAGTTATGATCCCGGTTTTTATCATTAAAATGTATCATCAACCATTCAACTTTGATTAACACCGTCTTCAGCTGGGTTTGTTGAAAGTATTGCCTGCATCATTACATTTAATCGTCATCGTCATCACGTCATAACCACCGGTGAGCATGGTCGCCATCGCGTGCACACGTAACAGATGACGTTGCTCTCGTCTTCCTTTTATTCAGAGTTGTTAACAGTATTGTCGTCATTATGAAGTTTTATGGTGATCGTCATCAACTGATTATCGTCGTCATCACCTGATCACCATCGTCATCACCTGATTAATTATCATCGTCATCGCGTCACCGTCGCTATGATGGTCATCACGTCACGGTCATCGTCATCACATCGTCATCGGAAACGATTTATCACCGTCATCACATCGTCATCATTATGGCCGCCATCGTGTCATTATTGTCATCACATGATCATCGTCATCGTAACATCACCATCGTCATCACAACATGATCATCGACATCACAACATAACGTCGTCGTCGTCATCAAATTAAACGAGTAGTAATCAAGACGCAGAACATAGCAAAGCTTCATTCGTGGTCGTCATCTTTAGTGTGGTCTTCATCATCATCATTATGGTGGCCCCGTAACAGGTGACTCTACACTGACGAGCCCAGGTCCCACCAGCCCAGAGCCGTGCGCGGACGTGCTGGACAACTGTGCCGCCTACGGCCAGGCAGCGTGTGGTGCGCCGTACGAGGCCTGGGCGAGGAGCAACTGTAGAAAGTCCTGCAACTATTGTTAGGGTGAGGGCTATATCTGACTTTGTTCATTTATTATTTTGTTGTTGTTGCAATGTGTATGTATGTTGGTGTGTTTATTGGATGCTGGTATGTGTATGGGCGTCAGTGCTTGTATGTATGTTTGACTGTATGTATGACTCTGTGTATGTATGTGTGTATGTATGTATGTTTTATTCGTATTTATTTAAGTGATTATTTATCTTTTATTCATGTATTTAGTTATCACCTTTATACACACACACACACACACACACACACACACACACACACACACACACACACACACACACACACTGAGTGCCGATAAAACTGGTCGGACTACAGCTCGGACGCTTGCCTAAAGAGGTAGGTCTTTAAATGGGCTTTAAATTGAGTCAGCGTGGGAAGATCCGTAATGGTGACAGGTAAAGCGTTCCAGACAGAGGGGGCGGCGTAAGAAAATGAACGTTCGCCAGCTGACTTCAGAGTTGTTCTTGGAACTTTTAACAGTTTTTCTATAAAGATTAGGCGCTATTAAATTCCTCATTATTATTATTATTATTAGATGGAAATAAACACAGAGTAAGACACTGATAAACTGAAAAGATAAACTGGAATAGCTGTCAGCTAAACAACATCTTTTTTGGCGTTTGAGTAAATGCGCGTGGTTGTGATGAGCGTGGATTATGAATTGAGCTACGGCACTGGGTCAGTAGGAAAGACTCCTATCCCCGTTCCTCTTCATGCGTTTCTTTCTTTCTTTCTTCTTCTTCTTCTATTATAATTAGGTGATTGTTCTCTGGAATTTATTTACACGTTTATTTCTTCTACAGGAAACAACCCACAGGAACCTCATTTCAGGGACCCTGTCAAAGGAGCAGTAATCACGATGCAGAACATAGTACCAATTTATTTATTTTATCATGGCGATGTCTAGCGAAAGCCACAATAAAAGGCAATCATCATTGCCCAGTCTACATGTAGTACGTCAAACGCCATCTCAGCACATCTGTTAAGCCGGCTCTTAACTGGGCACTGCGGAGCGCCACAGTGCTTGCTGTCCACAGTTGTGACATAGTTGTGATTTGGGGGTTTTCCGCCGCTGTGGCGTCATCACAGCAACCTGGATTTCAAATAGCCACAACCGTGACTGTGGTTTCAAATTAATGTGCTCCTGTGCAATAAGCTACATTGTCACACACACACACACACACACACACACACACACACACACACACACACACACACACACACACACACACACACACACACGGGAAAATAACTACATATTACAATGCAAAGCATCTTTATTTTTTCAACTTACTTAAACCCACTTAAGTATTGAAAATGTTGAAATTTGACCTAAAGCTCCGGCAATTTGGATGTGATAAGAATAAGTATGTAAACATCACTGAGAAAAAAAAAAAGGCTTCCAGTTCAAGATGGATGCCACCAAAAACCGCGAAATGCCGCATTCCTCCCTAGAGGCTATATATATATATATATATATATATATATATATAGAAAAGGAACAAAAACATATATATATTTATATATATATATAATGTAGATTATGCATATATACATATGTTCATGTATATTTATACATATAATATGTTTATGCATATACTGATGTTCATGGGCATATAATATTATGCCTTTAAACTTCTCCACTATTCAGTCTTCTCCAGTTATTTTTACTGGTTGTCTGTGATCTGCAATGAGACATACACAAGGGCTCTTCGACAATTCACCACGTAACAATTCCATTAGCGCTAACTTGTGCGAAATGCGCCTCCCTCGACGGCTCGAGAGGAGGACCCACATAGATGAGGAGAGACGTCGACCTGGACATTTCCCGGAGTCTGCTAGGAGCGACTCCTGTCCACGCGCTCCCCAGCCCCACCACAATCCTTCTCTCAAGCCCTGTCGACACTTTGTAGTCGGTTACCGTCACAACGTCACGCGCGGCCACCGCTACGTCACGGATGGCAGCTTCATCGTCATCTGACGTCACCACCTCCACTGGAAAGCCGCGAGCTCGGAGTCTGCTGATCAAAGGCAGGTTCTCGCGAGGTTCATAGCACAGGACGATGACGTCCCGGTACTGCAGGTCTTGGCCTGATCACATGAAAATCACAACAACGAGTCATATACATCGCCTGGCGGTGATGGCTTTTTTTTTAATTTGGGGGGGGGGGGGGGGGGGGGTCGTGCGTCGGACTTAGCCACTGCGCTACTGAGGCGCGTTCAGTTAGCTTAGCGGCTACGTAGGAAAGCGAGGAAAGCTAGCAAAGCCGTTCAGTTGCGTGTAGCCAGGCTAGCCCCTAGCGTAGGAAAAGTAGAACCCCGCAGAGGTGCTAGCTTCTCATTTCAAGATGGCGACCGTTCGTGTTGGCTTCAAATTAAGGACGGGAATTTTTTTCAACTGTTTCATTTTTAAAGATCGATGGGACCGCATCATGACCGTTGTGTATCAGGCTTGATCTGTACCAACTTATTATCCAGTTTAATTTGCTGAATCCTATTAGGGACGTTCATAAATCATTTCTAAGCCAGCGTTTCCTTTGTTCACGTTCAGCGTTCACGCTCAGCGCTGGTTGTTGCTAAATGACGAAGTCTTTGATATGCGCGTCAGTCTGGGTTTCTGTCTTTGGCCTGCTTCTCTTCATTCAACATGCAAAACAACTTGTCTGTGGCTTGCATATTGCTTACGATCGCCCCCTCAACAGCATTATCGCAAAGTTCTTGTACATGTATAAGAAGTGTCTTCACAACGTCAACATTCACGCTTTCCGCCATTTTGAAAATGCTCGCATAGCTTGCACCGTTCAGTTGACTGCTAGTTTTCTCCCTTTTCTGATCGCTACGTTGACCTAGATATCTACCGCAACTGAACGCGCCTCTGGACGGCCGCTATCGCTGTCAACGGCGATGAAGCGTGGGTTCGAGCCCAGGTCGAGCTTGTGATATGTGGCACCGGTTTTTCCTTATTACCGGGCTGCTTGTCGGGGGTTTCTCTCCGGGTTATCCGGCTTTCCTCACCCAGCAAAACTAAAAAAAGGACAGGTACTTTGGGTGGCGCTGCACCGTGGGGACGCGCAGGCTGAACCCGAAAGTGACAATAAGTTTAAAAAATAAAGGTACTCAGTGCCAGAAAGTAATTTGCAAGCAATAAACGGTTACGTGATGGACAGAATGAGTATGCAAGCAAGAGAGTGATCGAGTGAGCTGTTCATTTCAAAGGGTAGGAGGGTGGGCGTTCGCGAGTTTAATGCCCTTTTCCACAAGTTAGGGTGATGTCAAGGACGGTGCAACGGGAAAAAGGCCAGCACAAATATTTGGCCCCAGCCGGGATAAAAACTCACGACCTGAGCACTGAGAGTCCAATGCTCTACCATTCGGCTATTCCGGCTCCCCAAAGAGAGAGAGAGAAAGAGAGAGAGAGAGACAGAGAGAGAGAGAGACAGAGAGAGAGACAGAGACACACACACACAGACAGAGACAGACACAAAGACACAGAGAGACACAGAGACAGAGACAGAGACAGACAGACAGACAGACAGACAGAGGCACATACCAGACTGACCCACACGCAGCTCCTCAAGTAAGTCAGTGGCGCCCTCCGCACACTTTTCACAGTCCTCTGGCCGGTACCGTTTGTGACCAGGCAATCGCGTGCCGCCACCATCAGTATCAGTAGCCCATGTGTCGTGCGGCAGCTCCATGACCGCGGGGCCGTCTGTCGGCGCGGGGGTGACGCTGCTGCTGCTGTACTTCGGGACCTTGACGTCATCCATCTCATCCGCCCTTGCCACCTGCCTGGCCACGGCCGGCGGACACCTCAAGTTCCTGGTCAGGCGCTCCACATGAAAACTTGGCGGTACCTGGACGCGCTCCACTGCCGCGGCCCACAGGTGAAAGGTGAAGGGAAGCTGAGCCGACAGACGGGTGACGAAGTCGAAGAACCTACTGCTTTGACCGCTAGAGACAAATGAAGAGGGAGACGGGACACTAGTGACACTTAGTAGGGCTTCGTACGGAGAACTTCGTTGAGCAGCGTCAGTCAGGGATGGTGGCAAGGGCGACCATTTGAACCAAGTAATTGTAATTGCTAATGCGCTGATGTCCTGTGTGTGAGAGGATGCGTGTGATTTACGTGAGTGGGAGTATGGTTTCAGATCGCGGAGGTTTGAGCCAAGTAAATGGGCAATTATCATCACACATATGATGATGATGATGATGATTTGTCCTCATCGCTTGGTACATTTAAATCTGTGTTATTATTATTATCATTATTAGGTAAAACGAACTGACTGTGTGTGTGTGTGTGTGTGTGTGTGTGTGTGTGTGTGTGTGTGTGTGTGTGTGTGTGTATTTGTTGGTATGAGTGCGGGAGTACGCGCATTGAGTCACTTTGTGAGAATTTTGCGCTATATAAGTACAATTCATTATTATTATTTTTATTAGTGTGTGTGTGTGTGTGTGTGTGTGTGTGTGTGTGTGTGTGTGTGTGTGTGTAAGTGGGTGGGTGTTTGGGAGTTTAGTCCTTGTGTGTGTGTGTGTGTGTGTGTGTGTGTGTGTGCGTGCGTGCGTGCGTGCGTGCGTGCGTGCGTGCGTGCGTGCGTGCGTGCGCGCGCGTGTCCTATCATTACAGTACAACTCACTAGCCAGAGAATGCCTCATCGGCGATGATGTAAAGTTCTCCGCCTTTCGCGGCTGCGGCCAGCTGGTTGGCAGCGATCTCCATGTCTCCATCGTTGTACTCAAAGTCGTACATGTGGCGGTGGACGCGCGGGGCGGCTGCTGATGCTGCTGTCGGACCGTCACTCGGGGCGTGCAGCAGCTGATGTTCAAGCAGGAAGATGGCGGAACGACTCAGTTTGTGTGAACTCAGCAAGTGAACGTCCTTTCCCCGGCGCCTCCACTGCAGGGCTTTTAAGTAGAGTGTGATCGTTTTCCCAGTCCCTGTATGGAAAAATGTAAGATTAGGGCGCGTATGTAAAAGTCGAGGTTAATTTAACCCACGGCTACGGGCCTAACGGCCCAGACTAGGACAAAAGAAACCCAAAAACAAAATTAAATTAAAGAGGAAGCGAACAAAGGAAGAAAAAAATCCTTCTGTAACGGCTTAGGCACCTTGCTGAAATGGGTCCGCTTCCTGAACAACAGAAAATTTAACCCTAGAGCTAGTTTAGTTCGAGGTTAGACTATTCAATAACCCGGTGCTAAAAGCCCTAACCTCGACTACTGCATACGAGCCCTGGTAGTGGTGGTGGGGGGTGGGGTGGGGTCAGGGGGTCACACCAAGCCTCCCTCCCTCCACCCCCCTCCCCTCTTCAACAAACATCAACCCAAACACACTGACTGCGTTTTGATTCGTGACACTGAGAATGGTCAGTACAATCACCAGCGCCCGCATGTAAAAGTCGGGGTTAGGGAGTTTAGCTCCGGGTTAGAGTCTAACCTCGAACTAAACAAGCTCTAGGGTTAAATTTTGTGTGTGTGTGTGTGTGTGTGTGTGTGTGTGTGTGTGTGTGTGGTGTGTGTGTGTTTAAAAATCAGGAAGCGGGTCCATTCCACCATGGCGCCTAAGCCGTTATAGAAGGATTTTTGTCTTTCTTTCTTCACTTTTTTTTAAATTTAATTTTGTTTTGGGGTTTCTTTTTGTGCTAGTCTGGGTTAGGCCCGTAGCCGTGGGTTAAATTAACCTCGAGTTTTACATACGGGCCCTGGAGTTCTACATACGGGCCCTGGTGCAGTATCAGAGTATTATGACTACAATAGAAATGCTCGGAGTCGGACTGAAATTGTTTTTCACAAAACGGGCGTAGTAAATCGTTTTAACAATTTGTTTGTGTCACCTGAACACCGTTTCCTACGTGTAAAAATTATGTATGCGCTCAACACTTGTTTTGTACTGGCAGGCTGTATATTACTGCGGTTACAGAAAAGAGAGAGGAGGGGTGGACGGTGGGGGGTGGGGGTAATTAATTCTTTCTACCCGTCTCCATACCACTGTTTCTTATGTGTAAAAGTCGTGTTTACGCTCAACACTTGTTTTTTTATTGGCATGCTGTATATTACTGTAGTTATGTTAAATAAGGGGGTGGGGTGCCCCCCCCCCTACACCCACACCCACACCCACACACACCCTTTTTTAACACGTATGTACGTCGTTTTCCGTACCTGGAGGTCCCCAAAGAAAAACCTGCTCAAGCCCGGGTCTGTTTAATAGGTCCACCTGTTCTACATATAACGCAAGTGTGACCAGTCTGAGGCCTGTGTGGGCGATGGCTTCCGCAAGCGTCCTCAGCTCCACAAAGCGTCTTGGCGTAGATACAGTGGGCACCTCTACAGAGGTTGTGGGGCCACAGAACCTAAAACAATGACATTAGTTTCCTCTATGTCGTTAAGGTTAAAAAAAAGAAGTATACTCAAAACTACTTAATATCAAAGGCAACACACACACACACACGCACGCACGCATGCACGCACGCACGCACGCACGCACGCACGCACGCACACACACACACACACACACACACACACACACACACGCACAGAGCGCTGGACAAACCAGTTAAACCAAAGAAATAATATACTATGATAGATAGATAGATAGATAGGGTGGGTGGGTGGGTGTTCGGGAGTTTAACGTCCTTTTCCACCACATAAGGGTGATATCAAAGACGGGGCAACGAGAAAAAGGCCAGTACAAATATTTGGCCTGAGCCGGGATTCGAACTCACGGATAGATAGATACAGACAGATAGACAGGATAACGAGTCAGGCCAGTAGAAACAGTGGAAAGTTTATATTGCTTCAGTTTCCAATAAAGCAGGAAAGAAAAGCCCATTCACTCTCTGGCGAACACTAACCTAGCGACTAGTCGCTCGTACAGTTGTGGACTCATGGTGATGTCCTGGCCGTGGTCTGTCACACTTCGTCCCCACCAGTCGTCAGAATTGCTGGCACAGAGACAGCGGGCCACAGCAGCAGCGGTATCCGTTGCTCCAAAACATTGACAGAGGTCCTGGAAAACACACACACACACACACACACACACACACACACACACACAAGAACACAATACACGTCTTTACAAGTCCGATTTAACACATTGCGTACCGCACATGGGTATCCCATTTTTATTTATATATTTATTTATTTTTTACTCATTTTCCGGTTTTGGGGAGAGAGAGAGAGAGAGACAGACAGACAGACAGAGCGACACAGAAAGACAGAGAGAGAATCACCTGCTGGACCTGGGGGTTTGTGTCAATAGCCTGTACCAGCTGTTCTGTTGTCACGTTGGGTAACATCAGTATCTTCGTGATGGTGATGGGCCCCAAGTCTGACACAAGACGTCCCAGCAGATTGTGAGCTGTGTTCAGCTGTTTCACAGCCCTCATCACTTTGGCCACCACCGCCTGGTCCGTGGTGTGCTGGGGGTCGGCTCCCACCGCTTTCACTTCTCCAACTATCAGGCCGTATTTGGGGCTGATTACCAACACATCGAAGTCCCCTTTCGGAATACCCAGAGTGGCGGGACGTGGGAGCAGGCGAGTAGCTGCGGCAGTGATCGGATCGACTTGGTTGTCCAGGTATTTCCTGAACTGTAACTGGGATAGCACCATCATGACCTCTTGCCTCCTGTCCGCCAGTTGCTGCAGACGTTGAAGCACCTGCTGAAGCGCGTGATCTTCCCTCACATCACTGTCACACACTGGGGATAGCGGGTCACCTGGGGGAACTGGCTGATACAGTTGTGATGCTAGGGGCGGGGGGTTAAGCTGAGGCGGTGGTCCTCTGGGAACGCTAACGGGCACCTGGCCAGCCTGATCTGATGCTTGCTGTGGAACTAGTACCGGCAGTCCGGATACCGTCTGTACGTCATGCTGCACTCTGTTGAAGTGAAGCGGAGGGAAGAAGTAGGCTTGGCTGTGGAGGTTGGGGTACCAGTCATGTACAGACTGAAGCCAGAAGTTTTCGGCCACATCCACTGGTGTCTGAGGCTGGTATGTGCCTTGTGCTGTCTGTACAGAACTCAGAGGCTGACTTGTGCCTTGTGCTGTCTGTACAGAACTCAGAGGCCGACTTGTGCCTTGTGCTGTCTGTATAGAGCCCTGAAGCTGACCTATGCCTTCTGCTGTTTGTCTAGAGGCCTGAGACTGACTTGCAACTTGTGCCGTCTGTATAGAACCCTGAGACTGACCTGTGCCTTGTGTTGCCCGTACAGAACCCGGAGGTTGACTTGTTCCTTGTACTCTCTGTGAAGAGCCGAGAGACAGAGAATGACCAACACTTTGTTTCTGGTTCTGCCCCGCGCCTGTCGCGCGACCAAACTGTGGGCGCGGGGAACCATGTGGTGCGGGACAGTTCCTTGATACGTGTCCCAGCTGCTGACATCTATAGCACCCCACAGCGGTACAGTTCCTGGCGATATGGCCAGGCTGTCCACACGTGTAACACACTCCCCGACTGCCTGGGGGTGGAGGGCCTTGCCGTCGCATGATGTCTGGAATACAGGAGGAAAATCGACATTAGTCGGTTGTTTGTCGTGACTGATTTCGCCGCGTGGCTGAAACTGAAACTGAAACACCCATTCTGGAGGTCTCGGCGTGTAGGGCGATGATGAACTTTGATGCAGTACCTGTCTACGTACACAAGTAGGAATGACAGCAGCATTTAGACTTTTTTTTTTTTTTTTTTTGCTCTATGAAACGAACACACACACAAACAAACAATGAGCGAGGAACATTCATATATAGCATACCGTGAGCATTTTCAAACGACCCCCCAAAACAAACAGACAAACACACAAACAAAAAACAAAAACAAACCAAAAACAAACAACAAACAACGACACCCCCCCCCCCCCCCCCACCAAAAAAAAAAAAAAAAACCAAAACAAAACAAAAACAACAAAAAACAAAAACTAAACAAAAACAAACATACAAACGAAAAAAATCCAACAACAACAGAGAGATAAAAAAAAAAGTTAACAAGAAAACAGTGAACGAAACAAACCAGATGCATTTACAAAGAACACATTTGTGAGGAATGAAAATATTTTAAATAGGCAGTAAACAAGAAGATTAAAATCTGGCAAGACCGGCTAAGACAAAACTGATTCCGACCACAGAAAACTTTAAATTCAGTGCTAAATATATCAGGAGTAAACAGGCTTGTGTGTGTGTGTGTGTGTGTGTGTGTGTGTGTGTGTGTGTGTGTGTGTGTGTGTGTGTGTGTGTGTGTTTTCCAAAAGAAACAAAACATAAATGTATGGGAGGTACCTGTACATGGAGCAGAAATCAATGATATCGAGGTCACTCTCTCAAGCCCACAGTATTGAGTTCACACCCCTTCAAGCGGCTACAGCACACATAACTAGTGTGCAGAGACATCTGAAAAAAATATCCATTATAATAAAAACCTTGTACGGTACTGAAATACCATGACCTGTCAATACTCTGTGTGTGTGTGTGTGTGTGTGTGTGTGTGTGTGTGTGTGTATAAGAGAGAGAGAGAGAGAGGGGGGGGGGTTGAGGGGTGGGGGGGGGAGGTGGGGGGGCGGGGCGGGATGTCGGGAATTCCCTTTAGGCAACAATGATATCGTGCACACTGAGCGCCGGGCCCCAGCCTCTAGGAACAAAGCCGACTAAGCCACCTCCACCGGGAGTGACCTGGCCACTGTGCTGTCAGTATAGCAAAAACCACACTCTGGTTCGGCTTAGTCCCAAGGTTGAGCCACTAGCAATCTCAGTATTTGACCTACTTACTCAGCGTCGCAACCACAACTAAAGCGGCTAAACTTTGTCGTCAGTTGACCTTTACGGTCGCCTTTACTGACGTAACACATAACACTGACAGACCCCGCCACTCGCTAAGCAGAACTTCGGCTTTCGGCTCTGGCCCAGAGAAAACGCTTTGATTAGTTGGGGCTTGTTACAGCAGATAGGTCGAGCGACAACAAGCGTGAACCAGGCCTACCAGTCATGTCTAAGTATGGTGTGGTAGCAATGGCTGTACGCTATTCCTCGACGCAGTCCGGAGCTGGAGGACGAACCAGTGAAATTCTGCTAAGCGCTACTTCATACATGTGCAAACTTCACCCACTGCCATTCACTACGATGTGTACGCGAATAATTATTTCTCCACGCCACCGTGGGCCACGCCTCTGAAAGAAGGACGTGGGATTTTTCAATTTGGCGTGCACACTCAGCTGATATTTGCGCGTACAAAAACAAGTTACGCCGGGTTAATGCAAACACTTACCAATCCGTAAGGGCCACGGACAGTGACAACACCAGCCCGGAGCAGCACGAGGAATACTCTGAGGTGGCCGTCACCGTCAGGATGTGTCGCGCTCAAAGATGGCCGGGCGGAGGCTGTAGTTTCCCGGATGAGTTTTGTTTACGTTGGCGACAACCGACTGACAGGGCAAGGGGAACAAACCGTGTTGAAATTGCTGGCCCGTGCGAGATCGGGGTAGTCGAACGTTAGATAGGAAAATTAAACGAACCCCTTACAGAGAGAGAGAGAGAGAGAGAGAGAGAGTGTGTGTGTGTGTGTGTGTGTGTGTGTGTGTGTGTGTGTGTGTGTGTACATGATCGGTTAATTCAATCTGATCATTGTTTGTAGTGTAAGTGATTTTGAACTGTTCTGCTTGTGTTTTTGTAATTACTGTCTGGGCCTTTCTTGTATGGGTAGCGCGCGTGTGTGAATATGAATTCATAGTGTACACGGTTGGGATCTTGTGCTCAAATATCTGGCTATATGCAATGGCCATTTAAAATTCTTCGTAGTAGTAGTAATAGTAGTAGTAGTAGTAGTAGTAGTATCGATGCAGTCAGTTAGTGTGACGCGACAAACAGAAGATAATTATTTGTCCTCAGACTTTTCGACTTAACAGTCTTCACAACAGGATAAACTGACAGACAAACAAAGAGACGATGAACTACCTCAATGAAATGAAATGAGATACGTAGCCGGCGCCGTCTCCTTCTATGTCAGTTCCCCTAATGAAAACTCTTTAGTCGAAAGTTTGGCTCTGGAAGTTTTTGAATTCGATCTGGTCTTTTACTCACACGCTGGTACTCCTTTTTCGTGGTGGTAACGTTGGACCCTCATTGCTCAGGTCGTGCGTTCGAATCCCTGCCGGGGCCAAATATTTGTGCTGGCCTTTTTCTCGTTGCTCCGTCCGGCTTTGATATCACCGTTACGTGGTGGAAGAGGACGTTAAACTCCCAAACACCCACCCACCCACCCACCCAACCTTTGTGTGTGTCTCTTGTATGGTGTATGTCTATTGCAGGGTGCTTCATAACCGAGACTATCGCTTATGCTACGGTCACAACCGGCCGTACGGGCTCCTACGGCGGGTCTACGGCCAAAAATCGTGGCAAATCTTGCGAACGGCGCACGGGCGTCCTGCGAAATTTCGAGGCCGCAAGGATGCCGCAGAGCGCTGCGGCCGGTTTTCGACAAAATCAACAAACTCGACGATCGCCTGCGATTTTTTACACACTTGCGTTGGCCGCACGGCCACTGTACGGCCAACGCACGATTGCCGCAAGTGCATCGTACGACCTGGACATCTCCGGGAGAGAAAAATAGGTCACGATGGCCGCACGATGAACGCACGAATGACGCACGGTTGTCTTGCGTGCTTCCCACGAGGACCGCACGATGGCCGCACGTGATCACAGACCGCAAGTCGGGTAGTACGATGTTCCCACGATGCACGCACGTGCTCCGTGAGTGCTCCGCAAGGCTGACGCAAGACCACGTGCGGGCCCGGGGGATGTTGGTGTGCAATGTAGAAGTGTTGGTGGGGCGGTCGGTGGTCTAGTGGTTAAGAGACTTGTCACCAATGCGAGAGGTCACAGGTTCGAGCCCCACTCGGGGCAAAGAATTTTTCCTTCTCGTATGTGGCACCTTTCATTCGGGCCGATCGTCGGGGGTTCTCTCCGGGTACTCCGGCTTCCTCCCCCTCTGCTTTGGAAATGTTCAGCCCACCAAGTTTGAAAAATAAATGCATGTCTAAATTCCGAAATTTC
>JACVVK020000015.1:1327500-1332500 GCA_018292915.2 Batillaria attramentaria | reverse complement strand
TTTTCTTACTGAGACACTGGCCATGAACACAATCATGACAGTCATGTGTTGCGAAGGGCCAGCTCAGCAATTTACATTTCTAAATTTCAGACTTGCATTTATTGTCGATTTTTGTGGGCTGAAAATTTCCAAAGCACGCTTCGACTACCTGAAGCGGTCTGAGTCTGCTGTGTAATATGTGATGGTACTGTAGTAGAAGGTGTGTGTTTTGACTTATGTTTAATCAGTGGCGGCATGGGTTAGGCTGCATGATTGTATGTGTGTGTGTGTGTGTGTGTGTGTGTGTGTGTGTGTGTGTGTGTGTGTGTGTGTGTGTGTGTGTGTGTGTGTGTGTGTGTACGATGCCTGGCACCACCAAAACAGCTTCAAACGATTTCTGAAGTGTCGCCTGTGGGTTTTTAAAACTAAACCTGAATAATTTATTATGGCAAAATGCCAACGATCAAATAAAGTGTCCTCTCTCTCTCTCTCTCTCTCTCTCTCTCTCTCTCTCTCTCTCGGGGAGCCGGGATAGCCAAATGGTAGAGCGTAAGACTCTCCATGCTCGGGTATTGAGTTCGAATCCTGGCTGGAGCCAAATAAGTGTACTGGCCTATTTCTCGTTGCCCCGTCTTTAACATCACACCTACTTGGTGGAAAAGGACGTTTAACTTCCAAACAACTTCTGTCTGTCTGTCTGTCCCTCGCTCTCTCTCTCTCTCTCTCTCTCTCTCTCTCTCACACACACACACACACACACACACACACACACACACACACACACACACACACACACACACACACACACACACTTTGCATTCTCTTTTTAGATCGATTCTGGCATTTAAGAAAATTGGAAAGGGGGCTTAATCTGATTACTTTCCATTTAAGTTTTCCAGGGTTCTCCTCCCAGATTTCCCGATTGTCGAAACGCATCAAACGCAAGTAAGTCCCTGTTTAATCACGTTCTTTAATGTCGTTTAATTCTTCACTTCTTCACTTTTTTTAAGAACACAAATTGCGGCACTTTTTACACTAAGCGAAGTTAAAGTGAAAGTCTATAGAGCACATTCTCCTGCTTTTTTTTTTTTTTTTTTTTTTGAGGATGGAAGTTCTATAGTAAAAGAAAATCTATATATGGACACAGTGAAAGTCGTGAAAATGACGCAAGCCCCCCCCCCCCCCCCCCACACACACACCCTCCTCTCCGCCACACACACACACACACACACACACACGCACACACACACACACACACACACACACACACACACTCCCTTGCATGTAACGTCAACAATAAGTAATTATTGTATAGCAATTGTCCAGTGAAGCCAGAATGACTGTATGCGTTTATGCCGTACACGTATGTGTCTGTTTCTGAGTCTGTGTCTGTGTCTTTCAGTCCAGGCATGCGTTCAAGCGTCGTGTCCGCCATTTTCGCCTTCACCGGAAGTTCACCTACGTCAGATCCTGTCAACACGCACCAAAGTAGAGCCCGAGTTACAGGCAGTGATGACGTCATTTGGCAACAGGATCGCGCGTCACAAGTACGTAGTCGTCACAGCCGTGTCATCCAATCACTATGAGGAGATGCAGGGGCTCGTGCTCAACCTAATCCAGTTTGTATTTCCCAAGATGGCGGAAGAAGACTTCATCTTCGTGCTGGTCAACCTCGGCTTGACTCCAAAGGAACGGAAAAGTGTAGGCGTCGTGTGATAATGTTCTTCTTTCGACTACTGCCTTTTTCGCTGTCTTTGTCTCTGTCTGTCTGTCTGTCTGTCTGGCTACCTGCCTGGCTGTCTGTCTGCCTGTCCGTCCGTTCGTCCGCCCGTTGGTCCGTCGGTCGGTCGGTTTCTGTCTCTCTGCCTTGGTCTCTCGGTCTCTGTCTCTCAGTCTCTGCCCAGGACAGCCGAATGGTAGAGCGTTGGACTTTCGATGTTCGGGTCATGAGTTTGGAGTCTCGGATTGGGTCAAATGATTATTTGTGGTGGTCCTTTTCCTCCTTGCCCCCGTCTTTGATATCATCCAGAAAAATACGATAAACTTCCAAACACACACACTCTCTCTCTCTCTCTCTCTCACACACACACACACACACACACACACACACACACACACACACACACACACACACACACACACACACACACACACAGACACACACGGGAAAGCGTGCGTGGCAAACACATTTTCTAAAAAAAAACAAAAAACAAACCACTAAAATGCTAATTCAAAAGCTAAGTGCACACCCCGTCGTGAAACACACCTTCTGTAAAGAAGTCATATGTTTATAAAGGCTTATATGCAATGCTGTTTCATTAAACTTTAAAGCTCTTACTGTTTTTTCCTCAGACTGAGAGGGACTGCAAGTGTCAGATTCTGGACTTCCCGTTTGAAGAGCTGCCTTCCTTCTTCAGACACCTCAAGTGTTACGCCTGGAAACCATGGGTGATCGCGGTAAGAGCGCGCAAGATAAATTCAGCACATTGAAGAAAGCTGACAATAATAATAGGTACTTGTAGGGCGCATTTCTTTCAATAAAACTCAATGCGCCAATCACTCACCGACACTCACGCACATTTTACAAAACGATGGACAGACATACACTCTTGAAACTGACTAATTACACAGGAAATCACTGGAAAGCTTTGCAAAATGAATAAATTAATAAATAAATAAAAAGGAACGTTGAAAGACTGCTCTTTAAAGCGGACAGTGTGGGCGCATTTATCAGATTTGCAGGCAAAGAATTCCGAAAGGTTGGCGCGACAAAAGTGAAACAGCGCTCGCCAAAAGATTTCAAGTTGCGCTGGGAAAATTTGAGAAGCCTTTCGCTTTCGTCTGCCAAAACTTGAGCAAAGCGCGCAGCGTTGTTCTGAACTCTTTCTGAACACTTCCACTGAGCCAAACTCCACGAATAAATCAATTATGATTTTTTTTAATTCTGTTTTTGTCATATGTTATAATTACAAGAGCATTACAATAGAGCACGTAACTATACAAGGGGGAGCCGGGGTGGTCGAATGGTAGAGCGTTGGACTTCTAATGCTCGGGTCGTGAGTTCGATCCCGGCTGGGGTCAAATATTTGTGCTGGCTTTTTCATCGTTGCCCCGTCTTTGATATCACCCTATGTGGTGGAAAAGGACGTTAAACCCCCAAACACCCACCCACCCCTTAACTATACAAAACAAGACAGTGGTAAGTGTGCTCTCCATGATTAACACAATAAAGTTACAGTATACAGACCTGGATACTATTTATTGTACTACTAGTACTATGTTAGGACGAACGACAGGGAGCCGCATATGACTGAGCACACATACACGCACGCACGCACACACACACACACACACACACACACACACACACACACACACACACACACACACACACACACACACACACAGAGAAAACAACCAAGCAAACGCAAACACACAGATATGTAAATACATGTATTCAGGTAAATTTTATTTTCTCCGATAAATAATAAAATACCTCTATGCCACCACCAGCAGCTTTTTTTTTCAGACTGTTAGTGCTGTGTGTGTTGTGTATGATAGCATGAGATTATTGACTGATCGACTGATTTAGTGTTGTTATTGTGTTTTCGGGTTTTATGCATCAGTAGAGCAGTTCACCCCTGATGTGACAAGAAGTATGTCTCGTTAAATTAAATTCGTGCGTGTGTGCGTGCCTGTCGCAAGGGGTGTGTGTGTGTGTGTGTGTGTGTGTGTGTGTGTGCGCGCGCGCGCGCCCGTACGTGCGTGTCACAAGGGGTATGTGTGTGTGTGTCTGTGTGTTTGCGCTCCGCGCGCGTTGTGTGTCGTCAAGTAAAGTCTGCCCCCTTGAGGGGTGGTAGGCCTACGCTATTCGGCGGTCGTCCCCCAGCTTCGTAATTGGGATAGGGTCGTGTTTCTACTCTTCGTGGCGCACAGTAATGGCTAACATGTCCTGCCGGTGTTGAGCCCTGGGGCACCTCTATAGCTACAGATTTGGCAGCGTGCTATAAACATAACGTCGGCCACAGCAGGGGTGGGGGGTGGTGGCTGTGTTCTGTTTCGACATCCTCGGGGTGTAAGCAAAATTGTCGCTGTGTTTCCGGTGCTACTGCGCTTCGAAAAATATAGTTGATGATGATGATGATGATGATGATGATGGAGACTTGATACGGCGCAGGGCTCCACCCTAACTGAGTGCTGAGAAGTTTTGAAAGGAAAGATAGGTGGGGGGGAGAGGGGGGGGGGAAGAGCTGCAGATGATTACTGGCGTGAGGCACTGAAGAGATGAGTCTTCATGCGCTTCCGGAATGCGGTAATGCTGACTGCCTCCTTCACTGTCTAAGGGAGAGAGTTCACAAGGTGAAGTCGGTTGTCGTGCATTTCACCGGCGACTTTATCACACCAGTTTAAAAATGAACCATAGGGTGTCAGTGCTGAACACAATTAGACCATTGTTCCCATAAATCATTTGGGTTGCACCAAAAGTTACAACCCTTTTTTTGCGGGACCGTCCCTTCTCTATTACCCTGCGACGATGTCCAGATCGGGCTAACCGAGACCGAGCCGAGCTAAGTGATACCTAAGAAGGAAAAAAAAATACTCGGTGACAAGGAAAGTGGACAGTTGCGAACAACTTTGAGGTCCCCGTGTTATTTCACAGTGTGCACAGAAGCGATGAAAACTGTCTTAGGTATCACTTAGCTCGGCTCGGTCTCGGTTAGCCCGATTTGGACGTCGTCGCAGGGGATTAGAGAAGCGACGATCCCGGCACAGGGTTGCAACAGTTACAGCCCTTCACGTGAAGGTACCCTCCCTGCGCACTGACCACACGCGCCATTAATAATGCATTGACAAGCGGTGATTTCAGTCACTCAGAAATTCTCTGGCGCCCTGAGGGTCATTTTTAAACTGGTCTGATAGAGTCACCGCGGGAGTGCACGGTAACCGACATCACCTTGGGAACTGATAGAACCGCCAGTACATTGTGTGTTAAAACACTAAGTAGTACATATAGTGCTTTG
>JACVVK020000015.1:1305000-1322500 GCA_018292915.2 Batillaria attramentaria | reverse complement strand
CTGATGACGCACTGGCGACGTGTTTGTTCGAACAAACGTGAAAAACAGCTCAAAACACGCTGCAGACAAATACTAACTTTGTTTCTCGGCTTAAAACACTCCCGCGTGACACTGGCTTTAGTCAGTCGCTTTCGTATCGTGTTTCCAACAAATCGCAACAAATCTGGAAAGTTGAGTTTCAAAGGCATTGAATGAAACTAATCAACGTTTCAAAAGGTCAGCAAAAGTTTACAACACACACACACACACACACACACACACACACACACACACACACACTAAAGTAGACTTTCAGCTGAAGATTAATTCTTCAGGCTTTATTTTTGGTACAATTCGAGATCACTGCAGTCTGAGAAGAAGATGGTGGAGGTGTGGCGATATTTTTTTTTTTTTTTTTTTTTGCGAAATGGCCGCCATTTTTACACTTATTCCCAGTTTGAAATGCTCATCTGGGTCTTGGTTTGTTTTTGAATGTTTCGATCTTTCATGTTTTATCTACATTACTAATCGATCACAACTTCCTTAACTGTGTTTGTTTTAAAATAAATGACACTATCTGCCACATATACCATGTGCAAATCGGGGAGGGGAGGGGGGGGGGGGATAGCCGAATAGTAGAGCGTTGGACTTTCAATGCTCCGGTCGTGATTTCGAATCGCGTGCTGGCCTTCTTCTCGTTGCCCTGTCTCTGATATCACTCAGACTTGGTGGAAAAAGACGTTAAACTCGCAAACACCCATCTACTTACCTTGTACAAAGTGCACTCATGGTCAGAGCTAAACATACATGTTAACACCTTTGTTGAATTGTTGTTATTGTTGTTGGTGGTGGTGTTGGTGGTGGTGTTTTGGGTAATGTATTATGATTTCACGATCATATTCCTTGGCTCTAGGTGTGGTTCGCTTGTCTTCAGAAATAAAAATCACCATGATTCAGACTACAGCTGTGCTTTGTGTTGTCTCCAGATACGGACCGATGGAAAAAACCAAATCCAAGAAACCCCGAAACACCATATCATGACAACGGAGTCTCTTCACAAAGTTTGTACTACAGGCCAAGAAGATGAAGTCAAACGTCTGTTAGCAGCTGGCGCTAGCGTCGAAGCCACAGGTGGAAATGGACTGCGTCCGCTTCACCTGGCAAGTTCGGCAGGTCACGAGATGGTCGTCAAATATCTGCTTGCTGCTGGAGCCAATGTACATGTGAAGGAAACCACAATGGGATCTACTCCGCTGCATCTGGCCTGCGAGAGCGGCCATGATCCAGTTGTGAAACTCCTCATTGCAGCTGGAGCGAAGGTGAATGCTGAGGATCTTGTAACGAAGACACCGCTCCATTGTGCGAGTTTTGCCGGCCATAGTTGTGTCGTGAAGCGTTTGCTTGAGGCTGGGGCGAAGGTTGACGATAAGGACGAAGAAGGAAGGACGCCTCTACACTACGCCGCGTTACAAGCTCACGACGACGACCTGGTAGTAAAGCTTTTGATCGAATCTGTAGCTAGCATGGAAATCCTAGACGCTGATTCCGGATCCACGCCGTTTCGCCTGGCACACCAGAACGGAAACCTTGCTGCGGTTAAGCTTCTCATCAAAGCTGGAGCTGACGTGAACGCGGAGGACAGGGCAGGGAATTCCCCTCTTCTCCTGGCAAGTTCTAAAAGCCACGATTCCCTTGTGAAGTGTCTGCTGGATGCAGGGGCTTCTGTTGACGCCACAGACCACCATCGAGCATATACAGGCGTTTTGAGGCCCTGTGCATTTGTATTTTTTTTTTACCTGTGCTTCAGTTATACAGAGGTCGCCTTATGTGGCACTGAACATGTCTACAATCGCCGAAGACTTCGCCCATCACTCCACAAGTGCTTCTACGACTGTCCTCTGCGCCATCGTGGTAACTTCACTTCCGAGGCGGCAAAAAGCACTGAATGTCAACAGTAAATAGAAAAGTGTGCCATAGAATCTACTAACTGCAAGCCTGGCTCACAGACTGAGCTGAGAAGGATTACGTTAATCAAGATCTGGTCAGTGAGCCACACACGCTGCTACGCCTGGCCAAAAGCTTATGGTGTTTTGTGTGTGCGTGCGTGCGTGCGCGCGCGCGCGCGTGTGTGTGTGTGTGTGTGTGTGTGTGTGTGTGTGTTTTACTACTTTATTATCCCTTTCGGGAAATTCGGGCTGCTTCCCCCGAGGGAAGCGCGTCGCCGCGGTGCAGCGCCACCCAATACCTATCCTACATTTTTTTTAAAACAATTTTTGCTGGGGGAGGAAAGCCGGATAACCCGGAGAGAAACCCCCGATTTCACATATCACAAGCTCGACCTGGGCTCGAACCTACGCTTCATCGCCATGACACCGGTGACGGCCGTTCAGTAGCGCAGCGGCTAAATCCGACGCGCTTACCTATTAGACAACAGCTCATCCCACTGGTGGTAGTGTGTGGCTTGTAGTTGCGTTGTTTTGCTGCAGACTGGCCGCCCGGTTGCATTTACACTTAATAATAATAATAATAATAATTGTATAGGCGCTTTACCCAATTTAATGAATCGGCTCAAAGCGCCGCGAACTGAACCCAACACGCACGCTCACGTGAATCACACGCATTCTCTCACACACTGGACATAAACACATTACAAACACGTGGTGCGAAGGGTCAGCTCAGCTCTTTAAACACTTGCTACAGTTTCGTGTGTAACCTACAAAGGCAAGACAGTGTTGCTGTTTGGCTCTAGAGAGTACGCGAGCTTTATTTTATTTTATTTTTTTAAAGGTTGGTACTTACTCTGAAAATGAGAGTTTTCGCTGAGCGTGTGGTTGGAATACTACCCTTATTCGGAAAAAGGGCGAAAGCGCCATTGATTTTGTAAGCGCTTTATATCTCTCCTTCCAGGTAACAATAGAATCGTGTGCAGAAAAGATAATAATAATAATACATAGTTTTAAAGAGCGCTGCTCTCCAAATGCCAACGACTCGCTGCGCTTAAAGCACACACACACACACACACACACACACACACACACACACACACACACACACACACACACACACACACACGAACGACGCGATTAACCACAAGAATCCATTTTGCCCATTTAACAAACACCGATAAGACAAAACCAAAAATAAAACAACAACAACAACAACAGCAGCAGCAGCAACAACAACAACAGCAACAAAACCCCAGCCAAACAAGCGTACACCCAAACAGTGTTTCACAGTGCTGCGACAGTTTCCACCGGCAGACAACACCGCTATCTGTATCCACTATATCCCAATTCACGTCGTTCACTGTGGATCGAGAGTCGCCGTGTCGCAGTGTACGTGAGTTATTTCTGCTCCTGGCCTGAACTGCATACGAGATGAATGCAGGTGCAGTCTTGCGTGGTGGACACAAACCGCTTCATGACAAGCAGTCGATGATTTTTTTTTTTAAAGCAGATTGACTTTATTGTCTCTAAGAGAGAAATCTGCTTTGCGGTCAAACAAACGGTTTGTTTAAAAAAAAAAATATCAAAATGGAGATTTTTGTCATCTCATTTGTACAGCTTGTCAACAATCACACATGCAGTGTTTGTTAAAACTTGGCAGAATATGTACATTTGTGGAGGTACCTAAGTGGTCGTATCGCAGTTATCTTTTTTTAAATATTATTATTCAATTTTTTTTACATGTGTACATAAGGGTTCATGCAGCTACGCATTCGACCACTGGCAAAATCCAACATGTACATATATATAAACAGTCGATGATTATTTGTTACCGCAGGGTGTATGGTGTTAATTACATTTATCGCCGAAACACTGTCACCGCTACACAGTTTACGACCGACGTGTCGTGAATGGAGCCAATTTTGGGGTTTTTGAAGGAAACTAGTTTGGCAAAACAACGACAACGACAACGACAACAACAGCAGCAACAAAACCACAAACGTAGATTTTGAGGATGTGAAACATTGTCCCGTTGTAACTTTGCATTGGGAATCATACGACGCCGGTTGTAGTGAATGCTCTTAATCAAATGTTTATAAGTGATATTTAGCCTTCAAACTTTCACAGAGGATATATGAGATGGTTATAAACCTGAAAAGGACAAACAAATCAAAATCAATAACACCGACCCCCAAACGTGTGTGTGTGTGTGTGTGTGTGTGTGTGTGTGTGTGTGTGTGTGTGTGTGTGTGTGTGTGTGTGTGTGTGGTTCGCTGACCGAGTTTCAGTTTAACGAAGCTAATTTGTTCGCCGACCCCCACATGATGCCAGTTCTCCTTAAGATCAATGCCTTTGATGCTAACAATGGTGGTTTGTCCACCTTCGTGTGTTTGTGTGGTGGTGGTGGTGGTGGTAATGTGTGTGTGTGTGGGGGGGGGGGGAGGGGGGGGGGCAGGCGTCATTTTCACGACTTTCGCTGTGTCTATATATAGACTTTCTGTTATTATAGAGCATCCATCCTCAAAAAAAAAAGGGGGGGGGGGGGGCGGAGCTGGAGGATGGATAGAGAGAGGCGGAGTGTGGGTGGTGCCTTTCCCTGTGCCCATCTTTAAAATCACCGTAGCTGTGACATTATACTACATATATTGATCGTCTTCTCTCTCTCTCTCTCTCTCCCAAACACACACACACACACACACACACACACACACACACACACACACACACACACGCTCACACACACACACACACACACACACACACGCTGACACACACACACACACACGCACACACACACACACACGCTGACACACACATACACACACCGCGCACACACACACACACACACACACACACACACACACACACACACACACCCCTTGGCTCAATACACACATTTTATTTCATATCAACATTTTGAAAACATGAGCTCAGCTTAACAGGGCCATCAGGAAAATCAGCATTACAATTCAATAAACAACATCAACAAAACGAGAAAAAGTAAAAGCAAAGTACAAAACTCTACAGAATGTTTAAGGGGAAATTTAAAAAAAAAAAAAATACGCACGGCTGATTGATTACTGATCTGACAATAATCTTGAGCTAAACCGGTTAGGTGAAACGCTGTAATTAGATTCAGATCCTCAGAAGCCCTGCATTCTGGACAGCACGACACTGAACGGAAAAAGTTTCACAGCCATTCGCCTGAAGGTATTTCTGCGCAGCAGCTGGTCTGCGTCGTCCTATGCGATGGACGTAACAGGCAATGCGGTTATCTGCAAGACATAAACACAAGGACGTCACAAAGGGAACGAATCATGCTCGATCAGCCCGTGACAGGGAGATTGATGGCTGAACGTAAGACCAGGGAACAGGGGGACCGGCGCCTCAGGGGAGTATTGCTATTTCGATTATCGTGCTGGGGGATGCGGCACAGTTTCGGTCCAAAGACTCCCCTCCCTAGCACGGAGGGTAACGTCGCCACGTGAAACACGAGGAGCACGGTCATAAAGAGCATTGTTCGAGGGACCGTCTAAACAGTGCGAGGCAGACCAAATATTCAAGGGCATGCGAGGAAAAGTTACAAAGATATAATATTCTCTCTCTCTCTCTCTCTCTCTCTTAGGTCTGCCTTATGTATGGCCATTGTTTTGTATTATTAGTCTGCATGCTCTCTCTCTCTCTCTCTCTCTCTCTCTCTCTCTCAACAACGGCATTAAATCAGTTACTAATATTCTACTGTTTTATTTCGTCAGTCAGGCTTTTTTTTATCGCACATTTGACATCTCTCTCTCTGTCTCTCTCTCTCACACACACACACACACACACACACACACACACACACACACACAAACCAGAAAATGTGATTTTGATAGTTGTGTGTGTGCGACTGTTGAGGATAAAAGCTAGTCCATTCCTATCCAGTCCTATCCTTTCCAGTCTAGTCCAGTCCAGTCCTGTCGGGATTAGTACCAGCTGGTGGACTTCGTCTTTACTGTTGAAAACGAGTCATTAGTGTTATCCCCCCCCCTCCCCTCCCCACCAGCCGTGCTGTTCTCTCCTTGCGCGGTTTTGCTGCTTATTAAGAGATTCTGGAGAAATTTCCCGAAATAGAGCGATGTGTGTGTGTAGGGGGGGGGGGGGCGGAAACATCTAGACCTACTGGAATAGGCGCTATAAAAATTCCCCATATCAAAATCATTATTATTATTATTATTATCATCATCATATCGATATTTTCTCATCGTAAACCAGCTGTTCATCGTACACCTTCAAGTCACGCGGTGCAGTGGACATTATCCCCCCGCGCCTAAGGCTAAGGCATTTTGAAGAGCTATCAGTATTAACTCCACAAGTCATTTCCTCATCGCGTAGGTGTGCTTCATTCCAGACGCCGAACATGCACTCAGTTTGATTGGTAGCGTGCAAATTAGAACTGAGGACAGTGGTCCTGCAACGAACGCGCAACGAACTTTAACTACCAACGCTAGTAACAGGCTTAAACGTTGGAAGAAGAAGGTTAGTATACGACGGTCTTTGGGCGTGTTGTTGTTGTTGTCGTCGTTATTGTTGTTGTTGTTGTCGTCGTCGATGGGGCCATAATGATGATGACAATGATGAAGATTTTTTGTGGGGTGTTTTGTTGTTGTTGTTTTTTTTCGTTTTTTTTTCTGTTTTTGTTTACTTAAATGTTGTTTGTTTGTTTGTCCTGAAGCAGCACACTGACTTTCGTACTTCAACAAAACGTCTGTCATCATCATCATCATCATCATCATCATCATCAGCGTCGTCGTCGTCTGCATTCCCACGTTTGTCTTTTCCGTATAAGAATCTCACACTACAAGCCAAAGACCAAACACAGTTGTACAGCCTTCACAAAAAGTTAAGGACCACTTGCAAATATCATTCAACTTTTGTCGTGGTGGCATGCTGGTGTAGTGCTGAACATCGCTGAAACGGCGGCTTATGTAGGCAAACAAATGAGCACAGTTCATAACCAGGGATGCATTCTTTGACCTGCATCTCATTTTTGCCGCGCAGAAAGCCCCAGGTATCGCTCACTGAACACTGAAACTCGGTCTAGTTTTGCCGAAATTGCAGATTTTCAAACGCGCCAAGCATGCTGTGTGACGCGCACGTGCCATCCACACAGTGGTCGCCATGTTCACTAATGACCCCCTGAACCTTGCTACCGAATTTGACGGGAAAAATCTTACTTGAATGATATTTGCATGTGGTGCTTAACTTTGAGTGAAGGCTGTAGTAGTTGGGGTAGAATGAGTTAAAGTACAAGAAACACGAACAGACAGTCAGTTCAAAGGCCGTGCGTATTATGTACTCACCTCTCCAACACCACACAAATACAGCTGGAACAGGGCGTAACATGGCTGCGGCACATCCCGGGCGGCAACTCCTTGGTCCTGTCCGTCAATATACAAGTGGAGACACCTAGCGGCGTCCACCAGAACCCCGACACGACTCCCAATGCGCAGCTTCTTCAGGGGCTTACCGATTGTCGTCTTGGTCTGTGAGAAGAAACACTGGGATCTGGGGGATGCACTCTGTGTCCATTACGCTAATTTACACCACTCGCCAGTGCAAACTTTCAGTGAGTTAACTATGAGTGCTTTACGTCCTAAATAGTAATGAAACAGAGCGAAAGTGTGATATATACGGCTTTCCATAACCCACTCAGTGGTACATGAGTTCACAAAAACACACTCCAGTTACGTCATCAATCAGAAAGTGCGTCATTTCAAACATTTGGAACTCATACGTCACAGCCGGTGCACAGTTATTTCGCTCACTTTTGGGGGTGAAATTTAATTACCCTTGGGTCACGTAAAAAAAGATCCCACAGAAAATTCTCTGCGAAGTATTTGAGAGTGCACTTTTGAATGTCAGTACATGAGCACATGCTTTGAATGATATTCTTCTTAACATCAAGCAATTTCAACTGCCCTATGCATCATTTCCTCGCAAGTCAGTGCGCAGAAATTTGAGGGGGTACAAAAGTCACTGGTCACCATACCAGAAAAATAAAATGTCGCAGGAAATGTATGCGACTAGAGCAGTAGAGGTAAGAGTGTGAATGCTGAATGGTATAAACAGCTTACATGATTAGTTCTCGTGGTTTACGGCGAAAGACCCCTCGATGGTTCGACTGTTTGAGTAGCTACCTCGCCGGAGGCTCGGTAGCTACTCAAACAATCGAACCATCTCGGGGCTAATCTTTCGCCGTAAACCACGAGAACTAATCATGTAAGCTCTATTTCATCTGCACGTCTGATATATTTTTGCCTACAGGAAATGACAGCCTTCTTCCAAGCAAGGCATCTTTTAATATCATATAGAGATTACTTCCTTTTCATCACATCGTACCGCGCACGAATATCCGTTTTTCGCTATTATGGGTTTTAGCTCTGTATGCGAAAATCAGACAAGATTACAAGATTACCGGTTCCTTGACGGTTTTTGGTGCAGCAAACACGAGTGTAATTAAACTGCAACTCTCCCGCTGCCAAGTTGAAATCCATGCAGACATGAAATGATTATGATTTGTGTGTGTGTGTGTGTGTGTGTGTGTGTGTGTGTGTGTGTGTGTGTGTGTGTGTGTGTGTGTGTGTGTGAGCATTGGTGCACAACCTCAAACTTAGTTGGTAGGAATTGCGTTAAGAGCTGGAACTTACAAATTCAAAAAATAAGAATGAGATCTTGGTGCTGATACGAGAGAAAAGTTTGAAATGGAAAGAGCCGTACGGGTTTTGGGAGGTTAATGGCGGATTTTTCTTTTAACCCCCCTCCCCCCCCCCGTCCCCCCCCCAAAAAAAATTTAATAAATAAAATACATAAATAAATAAATAACAAATAAATACAAAAAACAAAAAACACAACAAACAAACAAAAACAACAACAACAACAACAACAACAAGGAAAAAACAAGGAAAAGAAAGAAAGAAAGAAAATTTAACAAAAGCGGGGGGTGGAGCCGCAAAGTCACACAAGTCGCGATGGCCAAAAGGAACATCTGTTCATTTGGCAAACAGCTTTAGAGCTTTGCAAGCGGCACTCCCCCCCCCCCCCCCCTCCGAACACAGAAACTTTAAAAGGTAAAAGCTCCTTAGTGCTTCTATCAAGTCCATGACGCTTAGCCCCCTTTGCCAAATGACAGTGAACCTCGATCTTGACCAGGCAATGAATGGTTAGAAAGGACAGTGCAGACTTGCAGTGTAAGGGATCGACATGGCTTTTATCTGTCTTAAGGCCGCTCTACACGTGACAAGCGGCAAGTTGCCGCCCTTCGACTTTCCCCCCACAAGTTTGTCTGCCGCAATGCCGCTGCTTCTACACGCGGAAACCTCCGCACCACAAGTCGGCTGATTGACCTTTCGTGTGACCCTTTCAACCCTATATTTGGAAGGGGCCTCGCGCGATTTCGCCCGGCCATGGTCGCGAGTGAATCCGAGTCAGACTCAGCTGAACATGTGAATGAAAGTTCGGAGGAGGAATTAACTTTTGCAGCAGCTGCAGTTATTTTGCTGCAGAACAGGAAGAAACAGTGGATCTGGGCGAGAAAGTGGATCTTGCAGCGAGCTTCGCTTGGCGCATACGGAGGTCTTTGACGCCATTTTGTTTAATTTGGCCGCGTGACCACTACGCGGCGTGCGATTGGCCGTCCTGGCGGGGCTCCCAGGGTGCCTCGCGCGCACTTGCGAGGCGCAAGCCGAGAAAATAGAAAGCCGTTCTATCCGAAACTTGCCGCGGCAAGCCGTAGGCTGCAAGACTGTACATCTTGCTTGTACATTTGCCGTCGACTTGCGGGGGCCGCAAACCCGCTTTTGCCTTGCAAACTTGCCACGTGTAGAACGGCCCTTAAGGCCGTTCTACACGTGACAAGCGGCAAGTTGCCGCCCTTCGACTTCCCCCCCACAAGTTTGTCTGCCGCAATGCCGCTGCTTCTACACGCGGAAACCTCCGCACCACAAGTCGGCTGATTGACCTTTCGTGTGACCCTTTCAACCCTATATTTGGAAGGGGCCTCGCGCGATTTCGCCCGGCCATGGTCGCGAGTGAATCCGAGTCAGACTCAGCTGAATATGTGAATGAAAGTTCGGAGGAGGAATTAACTTTTGCAGCAGCTGCAGTTATTTTGCTGCAGAACAGGAAGAAACAGTGGATCTGGGCGAGAAAGTGGATCTTGCAGCGAGGTCTTTGACGCCATTTTGTTTAATTTGGCCGCGTGACCACTACGCGGCGTGCGATTGGCCGTCCTGGCGGGGCTCCCAGGGTGCCTCGCGCGCACTTGCGAGGCGCAAGCCGAGAAAATAGAAAGCCGTTCTATCCGAAACTTGCCGCGGCAAGCCGTAGGCTGCAAGACTGTACATCTTGCTTGTACATTTGCCGTCGACTTGCGGGGGCCGCAAACCCGCTTTTGCCTTGCAAACTTGCCACGTGTAGAACGGCCCTAATGTTCTCACCACGTGCCCTCGGTCCGAGACAATAGGATTCGCGATGGAGACGGCGTGCTTCCAGTCGAGAGCGTCATCAGGCAGGGACAGATTAGCCGGGTGGTCTACCGTCACTCCCACCAGCATGTACCCTGGCTGTCCAACCTCTACCTGTATACGCACGCACGCACGCACGCACGCACGCACACACACACACACACACACACACACACACAGAGGGCTTTATTCTCTTATTCTTCACACAATACTAAAGAGAACAAAAGAGAACACTTTCAGTTCGGACATGATCAGGTTACCACGACGCCAAGGCACAGACGCAACGTCCGCTAGCAATCAAAGCACACATAACTAAACTATGATCAGTATATTATCATGTTATGTACAAGTCATAGCTTTACACACACACACACACACACACACACACACACACACACACACACACACACACACACACACACACAAATCCTCCAGGGTCTCACTCCCCCCCCCCCCCAACGATCCAGGAACCGATAAAAAAACAAACACCACCACTCAGACCGATCTAGCCATCAGGAAATCAGGAAATCCAAAAAATACAGAAAAAGAGGCGACTGTCCCATAAACAGCGATTACTGTCGGTAAAAAGAGCGGTTGCCTCATGAAGAGCGTTTTCCAAAATGGGAGCTTACCTCGTAAAGAGTGTCGGTAAAGAGCGGGTCCCGCCCGACCACAATACCGTGATGGCCGAAAATGCTGTTGACTCGATCAACCCACTCGGCCGTCTGGCAGTCATTACTCAAAATCACGTTCTTCCCGTGGTTAGGGTGGAAGCGGAGGCTCGGTGGCTTGGACTGTAAACACAGTGTAAATGGGATGTCAAGAGCCGGAAGGTGGAACTTGAACTAAAGCAAGGATGCAAGTCGAGTAAGCAAGTAACCAACCAACGCACGGAAGCAAGAGAGAACACACGGATGGGTGGGTGTTGGGGGTTTAACGTCCTTTTCCACCACATACGGGTGATATCAAAGGCGGGGCAACGATGAAAAAGCCAGCACAAACATTTGGCCCCAGCCGGGATACGAACTCACGACCCGAGCATTTGAAGTTCAACACTCTACCATTCGACCACCCCGGCTCCCCAAGAGAGAACACACACACACACACACACGCACACGCACACACACACACACACAAAACAACAACAACAACAACAACAACAACAAGACTATATTCTCTTATTTTTCACACAAAAGAGAGCACTTTCGTCTGGACACGATCAATTTACCACGGCGCCTCGGCACAGACAACAAAAATCAACAAAATCATACATAACTAAATCAGCATATTATACAGTTTCTAGATAACACACACACACACACACACACACACACACACACACACACACACGCGCGCGCGCGCGCGCGCGCGCCACCGCCATCGCCATAGCCACGACTACAATGACCGCCACCGACAACAGCAGCAACAAATCAATGCTACCACATTCAGGCTCAAAGATCGTCAGTCTCAGCTGTGTGTGGCACACCACCACTAATACACATGCACACATATATGCACAGACAGATACGCCTGCGTTCAGCTGACGGGAGCCAAAACGCAGTCGCCTGTGGCACTGCCGTAAGGCTACGTAACACACATGCAAATCTGGAGGAAAACGCTATATATTCCTCTTACACATAACGCTGCAGATGACACCCTAGAAATGCTTTAAAATTCACACACACAAAAATTCACAAAAATCAGGCAGCCATAGACTCATGTGTAGAGTAAATTTCAACAAATTCCAATGTTCCGTTTTTTGGCAATATTGGCAGCGACCGCATACCCCCTCATTGCACGGTCGTCTGCTGGCTCCTGTGCCAGCCGCGCATGAATACAAATAGTCCACAAGCCAGCCTCATTTTCCCCTAATTTTACTATTACCTGGCATGAAACTTGTTTACAAAGCCAACAAAAAGCACCAGATTGCCATTTTTTTTACTCTGCACACAAATTTTAAAAGGGGCAAAGATTTTCTACTATATTTAGCCGAGTTGTTACCACATGCCCCGGAACGCTAAAACCGAATCAGAAGACAGTTGAAAATGCTCACCAAGTGACACCTCTCTCTCTCTCTCTCTCTCTGTGTGTGTGTGTGTGTGTGTGTGTGTGTGTGTGTGTGTGTGTGTGTGTGTGTGTGTGTGTGTGTTAGAGAATAATGTTCGTTGCAACATCTGATCGAAAATTGACATTTGAATTTTTTTCCTTGTGAAATCACCTCCGTCGTGTGACAGATCTCTCTCTCTCTCTCGTAATTTGTGGTCCGCCGTTGCAAGGTTGCTATACATGAACGCTGACTGAGCATATTATAAGTTTATCTTGTTCTTACACAAAACTGTTTCCATGGTATAGCCACTACACGCGACGAAATAAATCTGTTGAAACTAGAAGACACAGTGTACTCACCGCCCAGCGTATCTGTGATCCGGACTGTAGATTGACGGAAATTGCTTGCGTGTTCAGCTGGCCCAGTGCGGACAGTTTCTTCTCCACCTCTGACACGGCCAGCGGGTGGATTTGGATCGTCGTCATGGAAACGTCCTTCAAGTACCTTTGCAAGAGGCTGAGGTCAAGCTTGTTGACCAGCGACTTGAGCGTGGTTTCCATGTCGTGAACGTTGTTGCAGGACACCGTCTTATCAACCCTGTCAACAAGACGCCGGTGTGACTTCAGTTTCCCACGGTGCTCCAGCAGAACGGCTTTCTTCCTGTTGATGACTTCCTTGGCCTCGGAGTTCTTAGTCTCTTGCAGCTCTTTCAGATAACGCCGACACGCCTTGACGGAGTTCTCCAAGCGGTCACAAGCCTCGTCGATCTCCTTCATCGTCTTCTCCGTTCTTTTCTCCGCTTCCAGCAGCTCCTGGTCCAGCTGGCTGATGGCTCGCTCCAGCGTCGTCTCCCCGGCCTTCAGGGTAGCCGAAAACCAGGCCAGCACTCCGTGGAACTCCTGCAGTTTCTCCTCCAGTTCTATGATCCTGGGACACGTGCGGTGTTTGGATGAGATGCAGTGCTGACAGACCACCACGCCGTGGGCCGTGCAGAACATACTGGACGGTTCCTCCGTGTGTTTCGAGCACGTGGCGGGCCGGCTGGCGGCCAGGCGTTCCGCGGTCAACGAACTCAGATCCTTCAGCACGTGGTGGCGGGCACGTGACTGGGTCACGTGGGACGCCGCGCACGACTGGCAGAACATGGTGTAGCAGCTGAGGCACATGGACACGGCCTCGGTGTCTTGGTGCACGCAACACACGTGGTCCTTGCTGAGAATCTGTGCGCTGTGCACCAGCGCTGCCATTGATAGGTCCGTCGGCATCCTGTCAGCTATGGCCTCGCAGTCCGTGTTGTTGTGGTTGCTGAGATCCACGATAGCACAGCGGCACAAGGGACACGATGCCTGGTGCTCGGAGCTGAGCCACATGACCAGGCAGTAACGACACAGCATGTGGGCACACGGGAGAATCTTGGGCTCCTTGAAGTCGTCGTGACAAACCGGACATTCCTTCTCCTTTGCTTCGCTGAAATTTGGAGCTGTCGCCATCTCAAACCTGCAATGTTAAAAACAATATGGTTTTGTCAACAGCAGCACAAAAAAAAACCGAACAACAAGGAAAACGCAAGCATTTAAAAAATGTTTTGTCTATCTGTTTCTCTTATGTGACTATGCATTCTTTGTTTATGTGTTCACTTATGTATGTGTGAAAAATGAACAGAAAACAGAATTAAAAAAAAAAAGTTTTGTCTATCTGTAACTGTGTGTTATGTAAATATGTATTCTTTGTTTATGTGTTCACCTGTGTATGTATGAAAAATTAAAAGGAAACAGAATTTAAAAAAAAAAAAGTTTTAGTGGTTTTTACACTTTAAAATGAACACACAAACAATTCTCAGTGCTAGTATTGCCATTTCACTTTTGCAGAGCAAGCACCGAGGTACTCGCCGGAGGCTCGGTAGCTACACAGACAATCGAACCGTCTCGGGGTTAGTCTTTCGCCGTAAACCACTCGAACTAATCATGCAAGCTCTATGAATCCAAATGGGCTCACATTGTACACTGTCAGTGTCATTGTTTTCGTCGATGTGTATCTGCGCGTTTGTGTAAAACTCACCCAAATGAAATACATTTTATAAAAAGTGTGTTTTTGTATTGTTTCCAACGAGTTTTGGTTCCTCGTGTGTGAATGTACGCAATTCACGGACGATGCGTAGGATAAAGTTCCTAAATAAAGGCCCTAATTAATAAGATGTCATATAAACACGTGAAAAACGTTTCACCGAATGCGCTTAATGCGCTGATATCACGATTTAACAAACACAGACCAGCGCCGAGCCTTTTTTTTTTTTTTCTTTTTGTTTTCCCCATTTTTTGAGCCTCAGTTGCATGCATGGATGCATCAGACTCAAGTTTGATTTTTTTTCTTTTCTCCTTTTACAATTTTTTTTTTTTTTTGGTCGTGCATCCATTCTTTATTGGCTCTTTTTTTTTTTCCTTTTCCAAAGCAGTAATTATAATTCGTCTTGTACATTTTCTTCTATTACAATAAAATGTATTGTGTTCAAATCGGCCGTATACATTATACTCATATAAACTCAGATGCTTAATTAAATTATATGACATTTGTTAATCTTCTAATGTGCCTCGTGTGTCGCGGTAATTGCCTCAATGATGCTGGGTTATGCTGGCCGATTGGGCGGAATGTTTCTAGACACACGCAACGTAGAAGCCGTACCACAGGAACAGTATCGCGCTTTCAAGGCCGTATTTTCAACTAGTAAATACTACAAGTCGCAGCAACATTAAAAAAACAACAAAAAAACAACAACAACAATACAGTCTAATACTAGAACACCTTAGTATGGTGCCTTTCCCATTGAGTGCAGCCTTGCCGTCGTTTGGGAGCTTGAGTGTCTCTATGACCCTGAGAGCTATGCTGGCGGGAGATTCGTCTCCTGGTAGGGCCACCCAAGCCAGACAGGTCAACGGGTAGAGACCAGACGAAGAGCACTCGCCGGCCCTCCAGGTTGGGGGGTTGAACTGGGCTAACAACCCAGTCCAATAAAAACAAGCCTGATACAGGAACCGCAACAACAAATTCTGAAAACTCCTTGGTTGAGTTGGAGGAGTGTTGTTGCGGTCCTGTGTTCCCCACGGAATTAAGAGGCATAAGTAAGTAAGTAAGTAAGTGGCATCAGTCACCCTTTTTCGGCAGGGGAGCCGTGATAGCCGAACGGTCTTGCGTTGGACTTTCGATGCTCGGGTCGTGAGTTCGAACCCCGGCAGTGGTGAAATATTTGTGCTGGCCTTTTCCTCGTTGCCCCCGTCTTTGATATCACCCGTACGTGGTGGAAAAGGACGTTAAACTCCCAAACACCAACCCACGTACCCCACTCCTTTGTTTTGGCAAACAGCCTGGCAACAACTTCCTGAGTGACATTTCCCCCACTTCATTCTACGTGACGTGAATTGTTATTAATGTTATTATTAGTTTTGCTATCTGACAGATCGCTGTGTTTGTTCCCCTGGGCCCTGCACACAATCAGAATGAGCATGCTGAAGTGGGCACTGTTATCAGCTGTTGCTCAGTGTGGCTATGCCTGTTGTTTTCAATTTCCGCCCTGACCAAACCAACAACAAGGACGTAGCCAGCATCCGGTTTCCACTTTATTGCGGTCATTCGCGCGCAAAACAACATCTGGTTCGCCAACACAACATGCATCCTGTTATGAAAGAAGCGGCGTTTCTTGTGAATGCGCCAGAATGACATCACTGCGCACTTGGGGGTTCGTCCCGGCTACGAGCAAAATATTTGTGCTGGCTTTTTCGTGTTGTCCCGTCTTTGTTATCACCCTTGCGTGGTGGAAAAGGACGTTAAACTCCTAAACACCCACCCCAACCCAGCCACACCACTGCGCACTTGGGGCTGATCCCGTCTACGAGCAAAATATTTGTGCTGGCTTTTTCATTGTTGTTCTGTCTTCGCTTTCATTCGTATGTGGAGGAAAATTGCGTTCACCCTCCCCGCCCCTCCCCCTTCCCCCCTCCCTAACCACCCACCCACTTGGGGTTTAGAAGCCAACGATTTTCCAAGAAGCCAGTTGTGCATACCTGTCGCAGAGAAAGTCATTCAGTCAGTGACCTACTAACATTTACAACAGTCTCGTGTTCTCTTTTTCCCGTTTCTTTCCGGCTTATGAGTCAGACATAGATACTAAACGAACTTCTAGGGTGCTTGGAAAGTTTACAACTGAGAAATGTATTCTTATAACTGTTGTATTTTACTCCTGCTGTGTCGTTCTCTTCGTGCACTCGCAGAGAAGACACGGGATACAACAGAATACAACCGACTCCAATACTTTATTAACAGAAGATGCGCGGAGAACAAATTAATGAAAGAAGAACCCAGGACGCTGTGCAGGGCTGCTTATATACTAAGCAGGTCAGATCTAGCACATTCCTCAACTTACTGGCAAGTTTGAAATCTTTCCAATGTGACGTAATCTACTGACGTTATTGCACCAGCGTGCAGCATGTTCTGGGATGGTCTACAAATTTCCATCGAAATGTAGTGGCTTTTCGCGATCCCTACAACAATAACTTTTTTATGGACGATTAAATACAATTATAGTTTAAAAAACACGCAGTTTGACGGTACTTCCAAAAGTTCTGTGATGAGAAATATATTCTTGTAACCAACATCTTTTCCTTCGGTTGCAGACGAGAGATCGAATCCCAGCTGAGGTCAAATGTTTATGCTGGCCTTTTTCTCGTTGCCCTGTCTTTGATACCACCGATATGTGGTGGAAAAGGACGCTAAAGTCCTACCCGAGAGGCGCCTCATTTGGGGCTCAACAACCACAGTTTGTGGCCTAATCTGAGTTTGTTCTTGAACAGAAAACCCGAAAATGTTGGCACGGAACGGAATATTAAAAGAAAACCCTTCCAATTCACCTGTACGAGATTTCCCGGATAATTTCGTCAGCCAGCACAACTAAGATGACAACATAGTGTAGGATTACGAAACCATGGAAACCAACGTGACTGAAGGATCTCTTGCCACATGTGGTCGGATTTCTG
>JACVVK020000015.1:1247500-1300000 GCA_018292915.2 Batillaria attramentaria | reverse complement strand
GCACAAATATCTGGTCCATGCCGGGATTGTAAGAGAGAGAGAGAGGGGGGGGGGGTGGTGGTGGGGTTACTGAGGTACTGAGCTTTTCTGGAGGTCAGCGGTGGTCTAACAGACAGCGTGTCGGACTTAGCAGGTACGCTACCGAACGGTCGTCACCAGTGTCAGGGCCATGAAGAGTGAGTTCAATCCAAGGTCGAGCTTGTTACGTGTGATATCGGTTTTTCCTGGCTACCGGGCTGCTCATCAGGAGTTTCTCTCCGGGTTATCCGGCTTTCCTCCCCGAGTAAAATTCAAAAATAGGACAGGTAGGTTGGGTGGCACTGACTCGCTGCCCGGACTTCCCGAACTGAAGGGACAGTAAAGTAGAGAGAGAGAGAGAGAGAGCACGTCCCTCCCACCTATCACTTCCCTCCCCCCCCCCCCTCCCTCCGTGGCCTGCATCTGGGCAAACAGTATTTCTCCTTTTTCAGAAATAAATAGGATAGCAGAATAAGAAAAATGACGATAATGACGCTTCATTTTTAAGCAGTGGAAGATGACTGACTTTGCAGCCGTGGCCACATTTGCCGTCGCGAAAAGAGACAGACAGACAGACAGACTGGCAGAAGATGCGAGGCAGAGACTGGGGAGAGAGAGAGAGAGAGAGAGAGAGAATCTTTTCATGACTTTCCGCATGCAGGAAATTAAGATGGACTACCTCTCCCACGGGAAGGATGTCCTGCCAGCAATTTTATTCTTTGCTGCACGCGTACAAGAGCAGAAGTCTGCCCCCAACAAATCCCCCCCACCCCCGTCCTCCAACCCCCCACCCCCCACCCCCACCCCTGTCCTCCAACCTCCCCCCCCCCCCAGCCGTGACAGGCCTTCCCATTTTCGCAACATGGGCACGCGCTGTTTTGCATGTACACAAGCTCACTGACTGGGGATTTTGCGCGGGAATGCAGCTTCAGACAGTATCATTTGGCAAATGGGCCTATGCGCGATGAATATGACCTACACTTAGGTCCTTTTTTTACCATTTGACGACATACAGGCTTGCTACGCAGAAAGTCAGTGGCGGCCAGATTCTGTTTGCATGCGTGATCATCCGAGTCGGTAACTTAAAGACACCCATACCCCACCCTCCACTGATTAGCCGACTAAACATTAATTAAAGCCCCCCCCACCCCCTTTGCCCCCCCCCCCACACCCACCCCCCCTTCCTTCCCTCACACCCACACACACCCACACACACAAGCACACACACACAACAACAACAGGACTTTATTCTCTTATTGAAGACAAAATACCGTGCAAAAGAGAACGCTTTGATAATTATGGACATAATCTGGTTAGCACGGTGCCTCGTCACTGACGCGACGCTCCCTTGCAGTGAAAGTATACTGCGTCGCCAAATAACTGCGAGAGCACACACACACACACACACACACACACGTTCATGCACTGCTTTTACAGGGGCACAGAAACATTATATCTTTGGAAATGTTCAGCCCACCAAATTTGAAAAATAAATGTAATTCTAAATTCCGAAATTTAAATAGCTGAGCTGACCCTTCGCACCACGTGATTGTAATATGTTTATGTCCAGTGTGTGGGAGAATGCGTGTGATTCACGTGAGCGTGCGTGTTGGGTTCAGTTCGCGGCGCTTTGAGCCGATTCGTGAAATTGGGTAAAGCGCCTATACAATACTCATTATTATTATTATTATTATATCTCACAGTTACGTCAGTTTGGGTGACTTTGCATCTTTGTTTCCAGATTATTTTGGATCCGATCATGGGCACTGACGGAACAGTATTAATTTCAGCTATGGCTTTAGCCCGCTTAGAGGGTGTGCCTGTCAGACTCAGCCCACTCATAAACTTCCCGTGTACACACACACACACACACACACACACACACACACACACACACACACACACACACACACACACTTCATGCTCTACTGTGACGTTTGCTGTTCTAGTCAGCTGAGTCTCCTACATTTTATCCGTCCAGCTTGTATTGTTAAGCGGTGAGGTGTTCCTATTTATCTACTGTCGAAGCGGTTAAAACAACAACAACAACAACAGCAAAACCTCAAACAGATCCCTGTATTAAATTGCATCGGGGGGCATCAGAAATAGATATTCCTCACCAAGAGTTTACTTTTGTCATCCGATTTATCCACAGTATCTCTTCATCCGATTTTGCACACACACACACACACACACACACACACACACACACACACACACACACACACACACACACACACACACACACACACACACAATATCACTCAAACGTTTCTGCAAATTCACGTTTTCTGTCGAGGGTCGTCACGAATGAATTTGAACGCCTTTTGTCATAAAGTCATAATTACTAACACCTGCAGCAATTTTTTTTTAAACCAACGTATCTCATGCCTATACCACGTTACAGAACTATTTTGTAATAGCAAAAGAAAGTTTTTTTTTTTCTGCGTTTTCCCTTGATACAAAAAACTGCGTTATTCCTGGCTCTTACCAGTTTAGCCGTTTTGGACAAAAGCCACGGTGTTCCCAAATACCACCACTCAACATTCCAGACTCCTGCTTTGTCAGTTTTGCTCAAACTAACCTTTTTGCTGGTCTTCTATGAGTATGTTTAGAGCAGCTAAACAGTATGCTTCACGAATTATGCAGGAATTCTTTGTCAGGGACTGGGGATGAACCGTCCGAATTCAGAGTCCGATAGTAAAGCCTTTATGTTCGTAATGCCTCTGAGATGAAAACATGCCGCTGTCGAAGATCTAAGGCTGTTTGCCAGATAGAAGGTTGTTTCGTTTGGCCATTCCGGCCGTTTTCACGACTTTGTCGCTTTTACTATTACAGAAATACGACTTTCTTTGAGCATACGGTCTATTCTTAAACAGAATGGGACTCGAAAAATGTAATAAAAATAGCCACCAATCAGCACCATCTGGCTGGTCCTCAGTCTTTAAAGATCTAAGCTCCCAAGAAAAAGATTTCCGAAGTGTCAAACAATTTTACAGAGTCCGAGTCGACCGTGCAAGCACAGTCAACTCTGTCACAGTTGCAGAGTTTTCAGCGTCCCTGAAACCCCAATAAAAGCCAAGGGCAGCCTGATTTCACAGCTCAGTTTGCGTTTTGACATTGAGCGAGAAAGATCGTGCAGCCACTCAACATCCGCTAAACACTGTAGCGATATGTCTCGCTCACTGACCAAAAGCCAAATAATGTCACGGAAAACTCGTGCCCTGGTGTTATAAGGGTCCCCGAAGCGCTGAAAACTCTGCAACTGTGACAGAATTGACTGTGCTTGTACGGTCGACTCTGTGAATATTTTTCACACTTACGAAAGCTTTTAGTTGGGAGCTTAGATCTTTAAGCACATTCGAAGACATGTTTTTCACACGCTGCTGTATGTCGTACGTATATTGAGACCTTAAAGCCCCTTTTCCATGACCGACGTACGTCGACAGACATCGGCCGATTGTCGGGCATCTAAAATCTGCCATGGAAACGCGCGCTCGCAAACTCGCTCCCACAAGTATGGCCGGTCGTGAATCAAATCGATTATTTCGATGTCTTTAGCCGCCGAAAGTTGAGGCTGAACACTGCTAGCCGCCATCTTCAAAGTTTCCGGTTTCCGGATCAAGGCTGCATTCCGCTAGTGGCCAGTCAGATCGCTTGGATTTCCGCCGACAAGGTCACCGACTCGCCCAGAGTAGAGCCAACTCCTTTTCCATGGACGATTTTCAGCTGGGACGCGAAGTTGGCCGATTGTCGGGCGACGTACGTCGGTCATGGAAAATGGGCTTTAAGGGGAGTGAACTGATAGGAGCTAGTCATGCTTTGTCTCCCTTTTTTGTTCGAGCTCATCACATAATTCTGGTCCGTCAGATAAGCCGCGTACCCAGCAGCCAAAAGCATGCTGCATTGTGCCCCTGAGTATTGATCGTTTATGATTAGTCCTAACCCTGGGGCTACGACAAGCGGTAAGGGATAATAGTATGTACCTAGATGGACACCAAGATAACATGCAGCGTTGTCACCGAGATATTGATTTTTGTCTCCACAGCAGCTCTGTGGCCAGGCTGCTTTTCTGCGTCAGATCCAGTTTTTCTCGGGTAGCCGGGATAGGCGAATAGTAGAGCGTTGGACTTTCCGTGCTCGGGTCGTGAGTTTGAATCCCGGCTGGGGCTAAACATTAATTTTGTTCTGGCCTTTTTCTCGTTGCCCTGTCTTTGATCTCACCCATACGCGTCGGAAAAGGACGTTAACTCATTCAATACGGGCCGATATTTCCTCAGCCCCCCCCCCCCCCCCCCATGTATACGGGCGCATTTGTGAGGTTCAGGAAAATCTTTTTTTTTTTTTTTTTTTATTAAATCACAAGACAGATTTGAAATTTTCAGGGTCGTTGACTAACAAATTCATGCACCTATTGCTGAAATGTCAAGTCTTTGTTGTTAGTCATGTTGTAAAAACAAAAAAAAAAAATCACATACCGCATATATGCGGCTGTTCGTCTGAAACCGATGTGGACTGCAAGGCCGCATATACGACCGTTCGTCCTAAAATAGTTAAACTCCCAAACACCCACCCATCCAATTTGGTTCACAGCTCAGGCTTCCGACGTAACTATCCAGAATTATATATCGACCTGCGCTGGTTTTAATGGGGTCTAACCTTGACGTATGTACAGTTCCAGCTTCGTAATCGGTGACCGCAGTTAAAGGTCTGCAATCTCAGGAAAAAGCCGCAAACATTGCGGTTTTTTTTTTTTAACTGCGACTCCTTTGACTGTGCATAACCCAGGCAACTCTGTCACAGTTGCAGAGTTTTCAGCGCTTCGGGGACCCTTATAAAACCAGAGCACGAGTTTGCCGTGACATTATTTGGCTTTTGGTCAGTGAGCGAGACACATCGCTACAGTGTCTAGCGGCTGTTGAGTGCTGCACGATCTTTCTCGCTCAGTGTCAAAACGCAAACTGAGCTGTGAAATCAGGCTGCCCTTGGCTTTTATTGGGGTTTCAGGGACGCTGAAAACTGCAACTGTGACAGAGTTGACTGTGCTTGCACGGTCGACTCTGTAAATTTGTTTCACACTCGGTTTCGTATCCCGGCTGGGGCCAAATATTTGTGTGCTCTCTTTTTCATCGTTGCCCCGTCTTTGACATCACCCATACGTGGTGGAAAAGGACGCTAATCTCCCAAACACCCACCCACCCACTCGGAAAGCTTTTTGTTGGGAGCTTAGATCTTAAAGGGCCCTAACCTTAAGATTTTTGAACTCACAGATAATTCTTTTTCTGTCGTGTCCAGCATCACACAAGCGAGACACGTGCAAAACATACATGTACAGAGAGGCTTGCGTTCAGCAAATTGACGCCTACCCTGCGTACCGTAGACCGAGCTGGATCGCCTTGTCAGCTAGCTGGCGCTTACTGTGGCTTCGCTTGACCGTGGTAAGTGAAGATCAGTGCCGCCGTCAACCGTCCAAGTGTTTCCGGATGAGACCAAAAAATTGTGTACCTAGTGCTCTTAATCATCTGCACGTTTGGTTGTTGTTGTTGTTGTTGTTGTTGTTGCTGTTGTTGTTGTTGTTGTTGTTTTCACACTATCTTTTTTTTTAACCTCTCCCTTAGCGCCCTGGACTTGCAACGCTCAGGTCGTGAGTTCGAATCCTGGCTGGGGCCAAATATTTGTGTTGGCTTTTTTATCGTTGCCCCGTCTTTAATATCACCCGTATGTGGTGGAAAAGGACGTTAAGGGAGGGGGGGGGAGGAGGGGTGTGTGTCGGGGGTTCTCTCCGGGTTATCCAGCTTTACTCCCCCAGCAAAATTGAAAAACAAAAGCTATTGCGCAGTCCGATTTTCCCGAAAGAGATAATAAAGTAGTAAAAAGAAAAACAAACAAACAAACAAACAAAAAAACCGCCTGGCATTGCTGGGCAATTTGCGAAGTTTTAAAGATGTTTGGCTTCCTTACAAAGCCTTACTCCTCTTCTTGCCTATGCTTGGCGCAGAACATTGTAATGCAATGTATCATCTTTATCATGTATTTGTGAGCTAGCAAAGCTCTGTGTGTGCGTCGGATATGAGTGAGTACGTGAACATAGGTGTGTGTGTGTGTGTGTGTGTGTGTGTGTGTGTGTGTGTGTGCCTGTACTGTGACGGTCTCTTGGTGGGTACGACATGTGCTTATATAGTCAGTATATGCATGCTTGCACAAAATGCCGAAAACAAGAATTTAAAAAAAAAAAAAATCAGCTTACCTCGAACTGTTGAAGAAGGAAATCTGGGCAGTCCTCAGCAGGCTGGTCTGATTTTCTGAAACTTGTCTTTTTTGGGCTGCTCCGTCAGTTCAGTTCCACTGCCGACTGAGTGAACCACAATCACGCTGCGAGCGGTCGAGACGTGCCAAGAGAAATGCGTCTGTGGTGTGCTGTCACCGATCAATATTACCCTCAACGGAACCAGCGCTGAACGTGTGTTGGCCTACCTCTCCATGAAACCTCTACTCGTACGACCTCCTTCAGAAAGTTGAGTCAGTAGTGGTCAGATACGTATAGCGCGTCGGACTTCGCCGCTGTGCTACTGGACGGGTCGTCGCAGCTATCATGGCGATGAAAGCGTGGGTTCGAGCCCTGGGCCTGTATGTAAAACTCGAGGTTAATTTAACCCACGGCTACGGGCCTAACCCAGACTAGGACAAAAGAAACCCCAAAACAAAATTAAATAAAAAAAAGGAAGCACAGAAAGAAAGACAAAAATCCTTCGTAACGGCTTAGGCACCTTGCTGGAATGGACCCGCTTCCTGATTTAAAACAACAACAACAACAACAACAAAACCAACAACATAAAATGTAACCCTAGAGCTAGTTTAATTAGAGGTTAGACTCTAACCTGGAGCTAAACTCCCTAACCCCGACTTTTACATGCGGGCCCTGGTTGGTTGGATAGCTGGGGTTTATCGTCCACGCCACAACGACGATCGGACCATGGTCCGAAGTGCTGACTGATATTTTATGCGAGGTCACAATCTGTGGTACGAACTCACGATGAAAAAAAAAACACCCCCCCCCCCAAAAAAAAAAAAAAAAAACCTCTACTGTCGTATTACAACCTCGCGGTAAAAAGAATGACTGCTGTTGCTTTACTTGCCAGGTCGTAGACCCTGGAACTACCTCACGGTAAAATCTCGGTGTTAGGAGCACGCCAGGAAACTGGTTGTATTTGTTAACCAGGAATCTCGCGGCAATTAAAGCTCGCAACACACCATTTGGTCACGAAGAGGAAATAATACAGAGAGTTTCATCGTGATGTCTCTTCAGGGGCTACCTTACTCGTAATACAAATTTTAACAAGAATTTAGGCCGCGCCGAGGCGGTGGGAAAAGCCCCCACCAGAAATATTTTCACGCCTATCGGCTCTTCCACCCCGTCTGCGGTATTCGTTCTACAGTAACACCATCGGTTTATGTATTTTGAAGAGGCAAGCGTATTTTTACTCTAAAATTTATGTGGCCTAAAACTACTTACCTTATGGTGTTACTCATAGGAACCACACGCCTCCCCGCTCGCCGAGGGCCGGCTATAGCTGAGCTTAGTTGCCTCCCTTGAGCTGCCTTACATACGGCAGGTATAGGATGGTTTTAGAATTTCAACATAGCTATGTGACCTTGACCCCTGTTCAAGATTGACAAAAAGAAAGAGGCTTTTTTGGACTCCGATAATGAACACACACACACACACACACACACACACACACACACACACACACACACACACGTACGCAGTTGATCGCAACAACCCCCCTTTCCCACTTCATGGGCAGGGGCTCAACACTAGTCATCTTTCAGAGGGAGGCCGCAGTACAGACTAGAGTTTTCATGATGAGGTAAGCCAACAGACGTGCGCTCGCGTATTTCTATCCCTGATCCCGCTGTGACTGTGGCTGTGGCTGTGGGGGGGAGGCGAGGCTTTGCTGTACGGCGTGCGTTGAATTGCCTCGTTGGCTGTTGATGATACGTTGTGGACTTCCCACTCCCCGCCTGCGGTCGCGTGAGAGAAGGCTTATTATGATGGTGGGGTGCTGTGACCGACCTCGCCTTCAACCCCTGTCCCACACGTGTGTGTGTGTGTGTCTGTGTGTCTGTGTGTCTGTGTGTGTGCGTGTTTGTCAGTGTGTGTGTGTGTGTGTGTGTGTCAGCCAATGTGTGTGTGTGTGATGTGCGGGCGTTCGTGCGCGCGCATGTCTTTGTGCGTTGTGGACTTTCCCACCCCCTGCCCTCGGTCGGGTGAGAGAAGGCTTATGAGATGGTGGGGTGCTGTGACCGACCTCCCCCCACCCCACCTCCATGTGTGTGTGTGTGTGTGTGTGTGTGTGTGTGTCTGTGTGTCTGTCTGTGTGTCTGTCTGTCTGCCTCTGTGTGTGTGTGTGTGTGTGTGCGCTCGAGCGCGTAATCTTGTATGAGCAGTGACAATACTGACCACAGCAATGTCACCATTTTCTTTTGCGGAATAATGGCCGAAGCTGCCCAGGGGTTCGCCGGATACATGGCGGTGATGCTGGCGTGACCTCCATTGTCGCCAGGCCGACCCGACATTCACAGTAACCCTTCATTTCCAGCTGCAGGAACAGTCTCGGGCTGCGGGCTGTAATGATTCTGGAGTCTTGGTGATAATTACTGTTCTGTACGACATGGTTACTTTGCGAGAACACAGGATGCAGCGCAGCTTCACAGCTGAGTTCATCACAGGTTCAGGCCTTCTCTCGGGAGAGTGGGTGGGTAGGTGGGTGGGTGTTTGGGAGTTTTAACGTCCTTTTCCAACGCGTATCTTCTTCCCTCTGGAAGCCAGGATATCCGAATGGTGGAGCGTTGGGTGACTTTCATTGCTCGGGTCGTGACTTGAGTTCGAATCCTGACTCGGGCCAAATATTCAGTTGTACTGGCCATTTCTCTCGTTGCCCTGTCTTCTGGGGTGCCGGGATGGCCGAACGGTAGAGCGTTGGACTCTCCATGCTTGGATCGTGAGTTCGAATCCCGGCTGGGGCCAAATATTTGTGCTGGCCTTTTTCTCGTTGCCCCGCCTTTGATATCACCCACACGTGGTGGACAAGGACGTTAAACACCTAAAAACCCACCCCACCCTTCCACCCAACCACCCACCCACCCTGTCTTCGATATCACCCATACGTGATGGAGAAGGACGTTAGAGTCTCCATACGTACGACAGGCATACAAAAACGTGTGGAAAAGTTTCCACCCAATGCGGTGAACCTATGCTTCAGCTACATTTTCTTTTATAGTACCCGGTTTATTCCTAGAAATATTGGAACCATCCAAGCAGCTTTCGACTCACTTTGTTAATGGACTCAAGTAACTATTATTCAGTTAAGAACCTGGCATTATATATTTTTCTAGCTTTAAGAAAAGACAACAGTTTCTCAGCTGAGCTGATATACGTTAGTTTGCACTTTGGGTTTTTTTTTTTTGGTATAAGTATTGATGTGCATAAGAATGTCTGGATGTCACTCTCAACTTTGAATGGGCATAAGGCCTATCAATAAACAATTCTGATTCTGATTCTGAAAATCAGTCACTTGGGTCACAGTGCAGCATCTCAGACCATTGTGATCAGCGTATAAGTTGCTCTAGAAGTCTACCGCGCGTACTCAAGTCAAGTCAGCTGGTTTATTCCTGACCCCGATAGGGGTACATGAATCAGATGAATTACATACATAACATCAACTCACTTGACACACACACGAACAACATATCACACGAACACAGAACTGAAAGGTAACAAACTACATGCAACATATTAAAAAAAAAAAATTAAATAAAGAGAACTGCATGTTACAACACCCAAAGCAAACAAACAAACAAACCTTGAATTCAAATAAAGAGAACTACATGTAACAACAACCCAAACAAACAAACAAACCACGAATTTAGATAAAGAGAACAGACAACGGTATTTGTTTGCGGACTGAGGACCAGCTAGACGGCGCTGCATGATTGGTTGCTATTTTTATCAGCTTTTCCAGTCCCAGTCTGTTCAAAAATGGACCATAGGCTCAAAGAAAGTCGTATTTCTAATAATAATAATGATAAGTAGTAGTACTGAATAGGGCGCTTTACCCAATTTCATGAATCGGCTCAAAGCGCCGCGAACTGAACCCAACACGCACGCTCACGTGAATCACACGCATTCTCTCACACTGGACATAAACACATTACAAACACGTGGTGCGAAGGGTCAGCTCAGTTGTTTAAATTTCGGAATTTAGATTTGCATTTATTTTTCAAAGTTGGTGGGCTGAACATTTTCAAAGCAGAGGGGGGGAGGAAGCCGGAGTACCCGGAGAGAACCCCCCTCGACGATCGGCCCGAATAAACACTGCCACATACGAGAAGGAAAAATTCTTTGCTCCGAGTGGGACTCGAACCCCTGACCTCTCGCATTTGGTGACAAGAATCTTAACCACTAGACCACCGACCGCCCCAGTTTCTCTAATATTAAAAGCCACACAAACAAAGTCCCGAAACGGTCGCAATGGTCAAATGAAACATCCGTCTATCTGGTAAACAGCCTTACAGCTTCGAAAGCGGGAGGGGAGCCGGGGTGGTCGAATGGTAGAGCGTTGGACTTCTAATGCTCGGGTCGTGAGTTCGATCCCGGCTGGGGCCAAATATTTGTGCTGGCTTTTTCATCGTTGCCCTGTCTTTGATATCACCCTATGTGGTGGAAAAGGACGTTAAACCCCCATACACCCCAACACCCACTCGAAAGCGGCAGTTTTCCCATCTGAGGCGCGTTATGAACATAGAGGCTTTCAACTCCCAAACATACACTCAAATCGTTCCCTCTCATGATTTATCGCACGTGCTCGATCATTGCACTTGTCAAGAAAACGACCTCACTCGCGTGCACGTGCAAATGCCAACTGAAGAAGTAGTTTTGTGTGTGGAAGCTTGCCAGCTTTACTTTTCACGGTGGTAAAACAAAACAGGTGCAGTATAACCAGTGCTTCATTGATTCATCCGGTTCTTCATGATGTCAGTAATGATGATGATGACGATGATAATGATGATGGTGATAATGGTGATGATGTTGATTATGATGATGACTTGATATTACGCAGAAGTCCTTCTAGAAAATTACGCTCGCAGATTTTAGGAAGAAGGGAACGGAAATACAATATACCGGTTAAAAAGAACAGTAAAATCGCTCAAAATCACCAAACCTAGACGGCATTTTCAGCCCTGGCAATGCTAGCTTTAAATAATACTACTACTAATAATAATACATATTGTATAGGCGCTTTACCCAATTTCATGAATCGGCTCAAAGCGCCGCGATATGAATCCAACACGCACTCTCACGTGAATCACACGCATTCTCTCACACACAGGACATAAACACATTACAATCACGTGGTGCGAGGGGTCAGCTCAGCTATTTAAGTTTCGGAATTTAGAATTGCATTTATTTTTTTTTCAAATTTTGTGGGGTGAACGTTTCCAAAGTAACAAGTTAATTGTACGTCTGCGTATATAATGCTCATATAACTTTTCCCTTTGCCAAAACTAACAACGGGAGCCGGGATAGCCGAATGGTAGAGCGTTGGGCTGACAACGCTCGGGTCGTGAGTTCGATTCCCGGCTGGGGCCAAATATTTGTGCTGGCCTTTTTCTCGTTGCGCCATATTTGATATTACCCATACGTGGTGGAAAAGGACGTTGAACTCCCAAACACCCACCCACCCATCCACACACCCACCCATCCACCCACCCACCCACCCACACACCCACCCATCCACCCACCCACCCACCCACACACCCACCCATCCACCCACACACCCACCCACAACTGACAGGCACAGTTGCCAAACTAAACTTGAAATTGGGCTTGACGTAATAAAATTAACACACGTTTTTCTTGTAGCACTTCTGCTTACTCTCTCGCTCTCTCTCTCTCTCGGTACGTGACTTTGCACACCCAGCCGGAGAGTTGTGAATCATCCGCTGTCTACTCCCCCCTCCCCCAGCCAAACCCCGCCGTTTCCTGAAGATCGTATCTTTTAATGTACAGACCCGGTTTTCGCCAGTATCATATTCAGACACATTAACAGATAACGTGCCGAAAATAAAATTCTTAGTGACGTTTATGGCGAAACTGCCTGGGCCCCCTGGCTCGTTAATTATAGGACTCTATGCCCTTTTGGGACGTGATTATTGGACAGTATGGGACCTCGGTATACAGTAGTGGGGTCGACCCAGTGTCCGTCTGTCTGAGTGTCTGTCTGAGTGTCGATGAGGAGTGTCAAGGGGGGGGGGGGGGGGGGGGGGAGGGAGAGAGAGAATGACAATGGCACTTTTTTAAAAACTTTATTACACCCTGTATCCCTTTCGGGAAATTCGGGCTGCCTCCCCCGGGGGAAGCGCGTCGCCGCGGTGCAGCGCCACCAATTACCTATCCTATATTTTTTACAATTTTGCTGGAGGAGGAAAGCCGGATAACCCGGAGAGAAACCCCCGATGAGCAGCCCGGCAGCCAGGAAAAACCGGTATCACATATCGCCGTGGCATCGGTGACGGCCGTTCAGTAGTGCAGCGGCTAAATTCGACGCGCTACCTATTACACCACCGCTCACCCCATCGAGGATGAATGATTAGGTACAGCGTCGTTTCTTCTATCTTGTCCTTGCTACATTCTACTACTACAACTACTATTACCACACACACACACACACCGGAACACACACACCGGAACACACACACACACACACACACACACACACACACACACACACACACACACACACACACACACACACTTTCTCTCTCTCTCACCAAATACAAGCGGAAATAATATCAAAACGATGGTAATGAATGATCTAGAATGCATTGGCGCGTGCACGAACTTGAACACGCACACGCGCGCGCAGACAGACAGACAGACAGACCGACAGACCGAGACGTTTAACAGCCGCAAAATGGAGTGCACGAGAGGTTGTCAAACTGGTTTGTCTTCTAAATGGATCCAAGAAAAAAAATGAACGCACAATAAAATCGATGTCAACCGGGTGATCCTGCCACCTTCACACTCGCTGAATTCTGCCGCTCTGTAGATTCCCGGCGAACTTGTCTGCTGCGTAAACTCGCGCGCCTCTTCAGTCTGCACAAGTCCTTTTTATTTCAAGTAAAGGGATATTGAACCACACGCCATGCACTGCGTCAGCCTCAAAGAGTCACTGGGGGAATTCAGGGAGTGTCATTGTCTCTCTGCACTGGGATTCCCTGTGCTATATCAATACTATTTTGGGTAAGCTGCATGAACGATCTCTTTGTCACTGTCAAATGCAACTGATCTCCTGTGTTTCTCTGATTAAAAGGGAAAAAAAAAGGAAAAAAATACCACATTTGGATTTTTGTTGGTAAAGTTAGACATAAAGTATGACGTTAAATGCACACACAAAAATGTTTCTTTTAGTTCTTCATATGCAAATAGGCCTTTGACTTTTTTTTCTTTTTCTTTTTTTTTATTACCACGCACGCTAGAAATCGGGCTGTATCTGGCGAAAAATCTGTCACGCAGGGGCAAGAACTCCGGCAATTTCTAGACCTAAGTTTAGGGAGTTGTCTCCCTGTAGGGTACCTGAAGCTTGTGAGTTCTGTTTGGCGAGTTTAAAAAATAGATAATAAATAAATAAATAAACGAACCAGCACAGTCGCCAAACAGAGTCCTTCAAATAAACGCTGCGCTTGACCACACGCTTTCTTTCCGTTGTTATCGAGTTACGCCGGCCTCCACTGGGGTACTGACGTGCTCATGCAGTCACTGAGTCAGTCAGTGCTGCCACTGCAGGCCTTGCACAACTAAACTGAGCTTCATGGGTCAGCTAAAGAGTAAAGTACAGATTCAGTTGTGACTGAGGAAGCCCTTTCACGCAGACAGAGCAAAAGAGTAACTTTTGAGCAGCTCTGGCTCCCTCAGTTACAAACCCCTGCTGGAGTGAGACTAAATCGTAAGAAAAAGGGGCTTAACAATGCTTTTTTCCCTTCTCCTTTTTGTGTCCGGTGTTGCCTCCCTTCGGTCACTGCAAGTTTGCCGACTTGAACACTCTCCTTACGCTGAACGAGGTGTGTTTAGATGCCACAAGGCAATGACATTGTTCACGTACTGCCGGCCATGGCTTTGCGCCATGATTCGATACTCGTGTAGGATCTGTTTGTAAGCCATGTAATGTATGTTTATGTGTATGTATGCAGTATAGGTATTATGCACGTATGTGTTTGTGTATATGTGTTTGTGCAATGGCTGTATGTATAATTAGGGGTGAACGGTGGTCTGATAGGCAGCGCGTCGGATCTAGCCGCTGCGCTACTGAACGGCCGTCACCAATGTCATGGCGATGAAGCGTTGGTTCGAGCCCAGGTCGAGCTTGTGATATGTGATACCGGTTTTTCCTGGCTGCCGGGCTGCTCATCGGGGGTTTCTCACCGGGTTATCCGGCTTTCCTCCCCCAGCAAAATTGCAAAATTGAAAAAAAAATATGGGATAGGTATTGGGTGGCGCTGCACCTCGACGACGCGCTTCCCCCGGGGGAAGCAGCCCGAATTTCCTGAAAGGAATAATAAAGTAGTATAAAAAAAAAGAATTATATGTAATATGCAACTGGCTGGTACGGACGTGAGGTGATGTTTCCGATCCTCCTTCACGTCGTCCTGTACGCCGTAGGCTGGAACTCAAGTTCTCGTAAGGACGAAAACGTCCCGCCAGTGAGACGACGGAGCTCCAGCGAGTGACACAAGGACATGACTAGCACTGGCAGTGCTAGGAATTAAAGCTGAAATCAACGACGTAAGAATTGACAGAGGTGGCTCAATGCAGTCGTAACGGGTCGTCGATGGCCTACTTAAAAATGCCTTCTTTTTTCGATTTCAATCGGTTAGGCGTACGGGTGGCCCAGAAAGTTTTGATTGGTCACAGACATGCAGCGCCCGGTGTACGTTTAGGCTGAAAATAAATGTACTTGTCTGAACTGGGTATCTGGTATCAGTTTACTAATTCAGGTATTCATTTTTCTGGTCAGTTTATTTGGCAATTTGGCTTCATTTCTTTCACGATTTTTAACCTCCGGCTCCCCCTCCCTTCCCCTACATGGTCCAACCCTTGTCGTGGGGTAGTGGCTTGTGTACCTCAATGACCCAGAGAACTATGCCAGCAGGAGCACATGCTCCTGGCAGGGTCACCCAAGCTGGACAGGTCGAAGGGTAGAGGTCAGACGAATGTGGACCACCTCTCCAAGAGGCTAAACGGGTTTGCGTAGGGTTAACAGCCCTACCTGTAAAAAACACTAAGTTACTGAAGCATCGACAGCAACAAACCGAGACATTCACCTGGGCGAGGAAGGGTCTCCATCCCGGAGACCTATGACGCATTGCAGTGAAAGCCGAAAGGAAGCTGCAAGGCCGACCCCCCTTCTAACACCCAGGACAACAACGAGAGTAGCCACATGGAACATCAGGACAATGTATGAAGTAGGAAGGACCATACAAGTAGCAAGAGAGATGAAGAACTACAAGATAGGAGTACTGGGACTGAGTGAGACAAGGTGGCTACAGACAGGACAGCTGAGATTTTCATCGGGAGAGCAATTGCTGTACTCTGGACACACAGAGGATGGAGCCCCCCACACTGAGGGCGTGGCCCTGATGCTGGCACCGGAGGCACAGCGGGCACTCATCGGCTGGGAACCTGTCAACTCCCGCATCATCACAGCCAAATTCATCACCAAGAAAAAAGACATCAAGCTGAACATCATCCAGTGCTACGCTCCCACCAATGATGCGGAAGAGGAGAAAAAAGATGACTTCTACCAACAACTGCAGACAGTGATAGATAGAGGAGGAGCCAAGGACATGACCATACTGATGGGAGACTTCAACGCCAAGATTGGATCAGACAACACAGGCTATGAGGACACCATGGGAACACACGGACTGGGACAGATGAACGAAAATGGCGAGCGCTTTGCAGACTTTTGTGCCCTGAACCAGCTAGTGATAGGAGGCAGCATCTTCCCACACAAGCGCATCCACAAGGCCACATGGAGATCGCCGGACCATGTCACGGAGAACCAGATTGATCACATCTGCATCAGCCGGAAGTTCAGGAGATCGTGGCGGGATGTGCGCGTGATGAGGGGTGCCGATGTATCATCAGACCACCACCTTCTTGCAACAACATTGAGACTTCGGCTTAAGAGGCACACCAACGCCAACAGCACACGGACCAGGTACAACGTTGGACTTCTCAGGAACACAGACACACAAGCAGCATTCCGGATCAGCCTTTCCAACAGGTTCCAGCCACTGCAAGACCTGATAGAAGACAGTGAAATGGACATCGAGACACAGTGGGAACACAGCAAGAAACTCTGGCACGACACATGCGAAGAGGTCCTTGGCAAGAGAAAGACCCAACATAAGGAATGGATCTCTGCTGATACCATCCAGAAGCTGGAAGTTAGGAAAGAGAAGAAAACTGCACTGAACACGAGCCGAACAAGAAGAGCTAAGGCAAAGGCACAAGAGGAATACACAGCAGCTGACAGAGAAGTGAAGAGGAGCACCAGGAAGGACAAGAGGGACTACATCGACAACCTGGCCAGTCAAGCAGAGGAAGCAGCCCGACAAGGGAATCTAAAAGACCTGTACCAGGTGACCAAGAAGCTCGCGGGCAAATTTCAGCAGACAGACAAACCAGTGAAGGACAAGAACGGGCACCCACTGACAACAACTGAGGAACAGCTGAAGCGATGGGCAGAACACTTCAGGGAGCTGTTAAATCGCCCCATCCCTGAAACACCACCAGACATCCCACCAGCTGAGACAGAACTACCCATCAACTGCGACAAGCCCTCTAAGGCGGAGATCAGGAAAGCCATCATGACACTGAGAAATGGGAAAGCTGCAGGGCCAGACGAGATACCAGCAGAAGCCATTAAAGCAGACACAGAGACAGCCGTCAACATGCTGCACAGCCTGTTCAGCAAGATCTGGGAGAAGGAAGAGGTGCCAGCCCAGTGGAAAGAAGGGATCGTCATCAAGCTGCCAAAGAAAGGGGACCTCAGGGACTGCAGCAACTACCGAGGGATCATGCTCCTGTCAGTGCCAGGCAAGGTTCTCAACAGAATTCTACTGGAGAGGATGAGAGAGGCAGTCGACCCCATGCTCCGAGACCAGCAGGCAGGCTTTCGCAGGAACAGGTCCTGCGCTGACCAGATTGCCAGCCTACGCATCATTGTGGAGCAGTCACTGGAGTGGAACTCCCCCCTCTACATCAACTTCATAGACTATGAGAAGGCCTTCGACAGTGTAGACAGAGAGGCGCTGTGGAAGCTGCTAAGGCACTATGGAGTTCCCGGGAAGATCATCTCCCTGATCCAGTGCACCTACCAAGACATGAGCTGCAGGATTGCCCATGCCGGCCAGTTGTCAGAAAGCTTCGAGGTGAAGACCGGAGTCCGCCAGGGATGCCTGTTGTCCCCGTTTCTCTTCCTCCTGGTCATCGACTGGATCATGAAGACCACTACAGCAGGCAGGAAAAACGGGATACAGTGGACACTCTGGACGCAGCTGGATGACCTCGACTTCGCGGACGACCTGGCGCTCCTGTCTCACAGCCACAGCCAGATGCAGGACAAGACTACGTGCCTGGAAGCCACATCAGCCGGAACAGGGCTCAAGATCAACAGGAAGAAAACCGAGCTGATGAAGATCAACACCACTGCCAACACACCAGTCACAGTCGGTGGAGAGCCCATCAGGGAGGTGGAGTCTTTTGTCTACCTGGGGAGTGTGGTTGATGGACAGGGAGGCACAGACCGAGACGTCACAGCCAGAATCGGCAAGGCAAGGGCAGCAATGGTCATGCTGAAGAACGTCTGGGCATCCAAAGTTGTCAGCATAAGAACCAAACTTCGCATCTTCAACTCCAACGTGAAGTCAGTTCTGCTCTACGGATGCGAAACATGGAGGACAACGAAGACGATGCAGCAGAAGATCCAGACATTTCTCAACACCTGTCTGAGGCGCATCTTCAACATCCGATGGCCAGAGAAGATCCGGAATGAAGAGCTGTGGGAGCGAGCGGGGCAGGAACCAGTGGCCAAGCAGATCCTGCGGAGGAAGTGGGGCTGGATTGGACACACCCTCAGGAAGCCAGCATCCAGCACCACACGCCAAGCCCTGACATGGAACCCGCAGGGGAAAAGGAAGAGAGGCCGGCCTCGCAACAGCTGGAGGCGGGACACTGAGGCAGAGCTATGTAAGCAGGGTACCAACTGGACTGGAGTGGCAAGATTAGCCCAGAACAGAGTGCGATGGCGAAGGGTTGTCGATGGCCTATGCTCCACGTGGAGCCAAGGGCCTAAGTAAGTCCCCCTCCCTTCCCCTATCTTCGGGAGTTTAACCTTCACTCAACTGTTCTGAAGATAAATGACAAAAATAACACATAGTGAAGAGGTGAAGAGGTGTAGCGATGGTCTGAATCATAAAATTTATTATAATGAATAGGTCCATCTGCTTCGTGCTAGCAGCCTGCCGGATTTAGGATGTGCAACGTTTCCAACACCTCACAACTAGCTAGCAACCCGCCAGATTTAGGATGTGCAACGTTTCTTAAAACCTCCCAGCTAGCTAAAGTCCTGCCGGATTTAGGATGTGCAACGTTTCCAACACCTCACAACTAGCTAGCAACTCGCCGGATTTAGGATGTACAACGTTTCTGAAATCTCCCAACTAGCTTGCAACCCGCCGGATTTAGGATGCGCAACGTATCTAGCACCTCATAACTAGCTAACAACCCGCCGGATTTAGGATGTGCAGTCTTTCTAGTATGTACAATACCTCCCAACTAGCTAGCAACTCGCCGGATTTAGGATGCGCAACGTTCCTGAGACCTCCCGACTAACTTGCAACCCGCCGGATTTAGGATGTGCAACGTTTCTGAAACCCTCCCAACTAGCTAGCAGCCATTTAAGAGTTGGAAGCTTCTGACTATGTTGGTAGCGTGTCGTGCAACGCGAGCCCTCGGTTTTGATGACCTTTTCACTCCGGGTATACACACACACACACACACACACACACACACAATCCACACAAAGGTTCCACCATCGTCATATTTTAATCGCAGCATTATGTTTGCTAATCATTTCGGAAACCTGTGTAACAGGCAGGTTAATCTCACAACTAATTGTTCATTCTCCTGTGTATTTTATCGGTAACCAGAACACTCGCAGATCGAAACCCACTACATAAAAACTGCATAATTTATTCTGGACGATGAATAGTCATGATGACGTCAGCCAATCAATGTCTCTGACTGTGCGCATGCGCCCTCTCGGAGTGACACGTCATCAATAGTCAGCGGTGGCCCTTTGTTATCGCCCGGAGTAGCCACGAGTATGACGGAGTAGTCGGTCCAGAAGGCTGGAATGTTAACAGTCAGTTTTGTCCAAGGTTCCAGTTTAGCTGTGTTTTCGGCATCGTGGGACGCCCTGACCTCTTCCAGCAGTTCCATACGAACTCCAGACACCTAGACAAACGAGAACACGTGGACGATTTTATGGTCGGTTCACACCTATACGTTGAATGGCAGTCGCATGGCTACATAGCGGCGACACTTCAATTTATCAAATTTTGACGAGTAACAGACACCCCCGCTGTGTCGTCTGCGCAAACCGTGTCCAGGTGGTATCTCAGCTGGCAGGATTTCTGATAATAATAATAATCATCGCTGTCATATAGGCGCTTTATCTAAAATATTTGGCTCAAAGCGCCGAGAGCTAAACCTAACACGCACGCTCACGTGAATTACACACATTCTCTCACACACTGGATACATTCAAATCACGTGGTGTGAAGCGTCAGCTCGGCTATTTAAGTTTCGGAATTTTTCGGAATAGAACTACATTTCTTGTCAGATTTTATGGGCTGAACGTTTCCAAAGCAGAGGGGGAGGAAGCCGGAGTACCCGGAGAGAACCCCCCGACGATCGGCCCGAATGAACGGTGCCACGCACGAGAAAGAAAGAAATAAATTCTTCGCCACGAGTGGGACTCCATAAATGCGATTCTAAAATTCCGAAACTTAAACTGCTGACCCTTCGCAACACGTGACTGTTATGTGTCTGAGTGTCTGAGACAATGCGTGTGATTCACGTGAGCGTGCTTGTTGGGCTTAGCTCGCGGCGCTTTAAGCCGAATATTTGGGGCAAAGCGCCTATATTAATGTGGGGGGCACACGAGACCCCTAGAGGGTAACTATGTGGAGAGATGCCTCAGTGATTCTAGAATGCTTTTCGATAACTGTCTACATAACATTGAGATTAATATCCATATATTTTCAGGTAGCGTCATGCATCTAGACCGCCAAATTTCAAAAGGTTAGATACTATCGGTTTGTACCGGTAACAAAAGCTCTTACATTAAAGATAAGAAAAGTAATTAGATTCAAGTATTACTTTCTACTGACCTTTTAGGGAGCCGGGATGGCCGAATGGTAGAGCGTTGGACTTCTAATGCTCGGGTCGTGAGTTCGATCCCGGCTGGGGCCAAATATTTGTGCTGGCTTTGTCATCGTTGCCCCGTCTTTCATATCACCAGTATGTGGTGGAAAAGGACGTTAAACCCCCAAACACCCACCCACCATCATGCTGACTTTTATTTCATAGCTTGTGTCTGACGTCTCAATTTCTCAAGTGCGTGCGTGCGTGCGTGCGTGCGTGCGTGCGTGTGTGTGTGTGTGTGTGTGTGTGTGTGTGTGTGTGAGTGTGTGTGTGTGTGTGTGTGTGTGTGTGTGTGCGCGCGCGCGCGCGTGTGCGTGTGAGTTTGTGTGATTCTGGTGAGTTTGTGTGATGCTGAGCCTGAGTAGCTGGGTTCGAACATCTGCTCCACCTGCTGAAGTCAGACGCTCTGACAATCGAACCACTGCTCTTCAGTCCTCGCTAGCTGTTCATAGCGATAGTACATTTTTCTAAGGGTGGGTGGGTGTTTGGGAGTATTACGTCCTTTTCCACCACGTGATATCAAAGACGCGACGAGAAAAAGGCCAGCACAAAATATGTGGCTCCAGAGTGGATTCGAACTCACGACCCGAGCATTGGCCGGAGTCCACCGCTCTACCATTCGGCTATCGCGGCTCCCCGTATATTTTTCTCATGTCTGGTCACACTGACGCTCAGTTGGTATAGTTCGCCCTTTAGGGGGTGCAAATGTATACCAGTCATACGCATGAGGGGCAAATAAACTCCAGTCGTCCACTAACGGTGGCGACTGTATCCCCGCAGCGCGGGAGGGGGTGCAAAATTAATGTGCTCTGGGGTCTGGCGAGGTGAATTAAGTCTTCTGGCCGCTGACTTCGTTCCACGACTTTATTTTATGCCGAAATATCGACGGAATTGACTGGTATACATTTGCACCCCCTGTCACGGATGCGTGACTTAGGGTAAATCATGTGCTGTTATGATTTCCGTATGACGGGTTGGTATGATTTCCGTATGCATCGTAACTATGTTCTGTGTGGCACACGTGCTTTGTTTTCTGCACGGGCCACGCATGTATCCCTTGGTGAAGGTTTTACACGGGACATTTGTGGATAATATGCTGACCTGTCCGTTTCCCTTGTTTAAGTCGATACAGGTAACCCGTTTTACACGTGATGCAGGTGTATCCCGTGCGATACTCACCCTATTCGCCCTAACAGTATAAAAACCATTGCTATTCACTTGCTATTCGCATTTGGCCCGGTAGTACCGACACGTCCGTTCAAGAGTCTGGCACTTCTTCTCGTCCGCTGTCTTTAAGGTCTACCGTCATCACCCCTCGCATCTTGCATATGGAGGTAAATGGTTCATATCTGTTATTTCCCGTATTATGTTTCAGGTTAGCTATTTTCTCTTGTGTAGATATTACCAACGGTCAGGAAGTTAGTATGAAACTTGACTATTGTGGCCGAAGTGTTATGTCGGCTAAGTATGTTTACCGTTTTACCAGTGAGTTTAACACTGACCTGTCTGTATATTCTGCTGACTTGTCCGGTGTGACAGCTGCAGGCTTCTACCTTTAGCGTTTAGTATGTGCAGTTTCCTTTAGCGTTCGTAACATAGGAGCGTTCGCTGGTTTGTGCCATGGGTTAATATTATCCCATAGATAGGCAGTATGTGCTGGTTAAGCCCAAGGACTTACAATAGTGTATTGTTGCACAGGGGTTCTAGCCCGAGTGGCTGTTTTCGGGAGCCAGAAGCTGCCCTGTAGTCCCTTGTCCCGTGGAGGATTTCTTGGCCCTGCGACGACTGAAGGGGAGGGAGCCTGACTGCCCGTATGTGGGATTCAGCGTGGGTGCTGGTCCACTAGAGCATCAGCGGTTGCCGTGATGCTTTTGTAGAGCTGCCGAGCCAGCTCTATTTTCCGCCGCCTGTGGTGTCTGCGGCTTGTGAACTGCACATCTGCACATCTGCACATCTGCGCGCTTGACCATCGTTGGAGGTACCATCCCGTGCACGTTAAAATGCTCTGAGCGCTCTTAGATACAGTTATTTATATCATTTGTATTTAGGCATAGTATTTATTGCCTTGATTGATTACCTTGCCTGTTCTTGATTGGTATTGTAGCTGTACTGTGACGTGTTATGCAATGACTGTTCGTCTTGTCAATAATATTGTGGTGGTGTGAATCCCCGCACGTCTCAGTATCAGTTTCTGTTGTGCGACTGCGTGTGAGTGAGAGTAAAGAAAGAGCACGCACCTCTTACACCCATACATTACAGCACACACGGTCGTGACAGTGGTGACCCCGTTCCTCTCCTAACTTACTAATACTAGGGCCCCACCTTCCCCATCCTTGGGTTAAATGAGCTTGTCGTTTTCTGTCTAGTTTTCCCCCGTCTCCAGCCTCGTACGGGTCGGTATGCCTTTGTGTTTCCGGCTGCCGTAAGGGACTAGTCTTCTTGCCTTTCTTTTGTACAGCCTGTCTGTCTTCCCAGCTCCACCTTTTCGTTACCTCTTCGTCTATCCTCCGGTAGGGCACCTTGTGTTGGATCCCGCACCACCACTGTTTGTTGTGTATTTTTTATGTTATCAGTTACCGTGTATGTTTGCTTTTTGTTAATATTTGTATTAGTTACTTTGAACTCTGCGAGATTTTGTTCTAAACTTTTCAGTTACTTGGTGGGATGCCCAACTGAAAACCCATAGGTACTTCATTTGCGTTTTTGCATGATTGGCTTCGCATGCTTTTTTGTCTGGCTTCGTATGCTTTGGTGTCTGGCAAACACCCTCATTCATTGCATTTTGAATTTTTCTTAATGTGCATTTGATTATTTCGATCGCATGTATTTAGTGACAAGACGTCACTGGCTTTGATATTTTCAGTACTTGATGACATGGTGCTGTGCATGTTGGTTTGCGCTTTGCTGCTTGTTGAGTGGATGCGCTATTTCATTCGTGATATTTGATTTGATTTAATTTGATTTCATTTCGTTTAATAGTTTCAGTCATGCTTGTTAAAACTTGTGTGTGTTCTTGCTTGTTCCTAGGCTGAAAATTTTGTTTGCCGTTTGAAGGATCTATTCTGTTCATTTAGTTCGCTCTAGAATCTTCTAGACATATTGCTTACCTGCAAACATGGAAATCTCTGAAGAACAGTTTGAGAAGTTGGTTAAGCAGGCTAAGCAACTCGGGTATTCCGGGGCAGATGTTCAAAAGTACATAGAGCAAGCTATGGAGAGAGACGAGAGACGGAGAGAAAGGGAAGCTAAGCTAGCATTAGAAGAGAAAGAAAGGGAAGCTAAGCTGGCATTAGAAGAGAAAGAGAGGGAAGCTAAGCGAGCGTCAGAGGAGAAAGAGAGGGAAGCTAAGCGAGCGTTAGAAGAGAAAGAGAGGGAAGCTAAGCTAGAGTTGGAGAAAGCTAAACTAGCGTTGGAAGAGAAAGAGAGGGAAGCTAAGTTAGAACTAGAGAGGCAGGACCGAGAGCATAAACGGCAGCTTGACAGGGAAAAGCTGGAAAGAGAGCTTGCAACACAAACTCCTCCCCCTACCCCCCGTTCTGACTCAGGTCATCGATTCTACCCGAAGTTGCCATTATTCAACCATGAGAAGGATGATATAGATGCCTTCATCTTTAGGTTTGAGGCACACGCTACGGCTTTAAAGTGGAACAGATCTGACTGGCCTATCCATTTTGCAGCGTGTCTTCAGGGTCCCCCCTTGACATTCTATCAATCCCTGTGTTCAGGTGGTCTTGTGGACTTTGATTCCCTCAAGGAACAATTCATGAAAAAGTACTTGTGTACTGAAGAAGGGTTCAGGGAACGTTTCAGGACGGCTCGTCCCGATATTGGTGAATCCTTTTTTTCCTTCCTCACCCGAATCCGTCACTTATTTGACAGGTGGGTAGATCTCTCAGGTGCTGAAAAAACCTACCAGGGTCTGCACGATCTTTTGTTACGTGAACAAATATTGCAAAGTGTGGCAAAAGACTTATGTGTGTACCTCCGGGAAAGGCGGTTTACAGACGCTAAATCCATGTCTGAGGCAGCTGAGCTGTATAGAGATGCTCACCCGGGCAAATCTATGGCTAAAAGAGATAGCTCCGCCACGTTGTTTGCGTCTTCTGTAGGCGTAGTGCAGGGTCATGTCAAATCCCAGTACTCGAAGTCACAGCGCGGCAAATTCAGGGGTCGCCCCCCATATCACTATGGCCCTTCAGCCACCCCTGGTCAAGCAAACGGGAGTGAGACTAGCAAAACAGAGGCAGAAAACCGAAATGAGCGTGGTGGTGATCAAAAACGTGGATTTCCCAGACGTAAGCCACTGCCAACTGACACTTGTAACACTTGCCATGGCACAGGTCACTGGAGCAATGTTTGTCCCTCAAAGCAGAAGGCGCTAGCCTGCATGGTGATATGCGCAATTGGAGACCTGCGTATGTCCAAAGGCACAGTAGGCAATACAAAAGTAACGGTACTCCGAGACACTGGGTGTACTACTGCGGGTGTTAAACGCTCTCTTGTCTCCCCGGAACAGTTCACAGGTGAAACCCAAGATTGCATTACTTTTGGAGGTGCAGTCGAGACATTCCCCGTAGCTCATGTGTCCGTGGACACACCCTTTTATTCAGGAGATGTCGAGTGTTGTGTCATTGACGATCCAGTAGCTGACTTGATCCTAGGTAATCTACCGGGCGTATCAGACACCCCAAATACCTCTTCCCTCGTCGAGGTAGATGCTGTTGGCCTAGTAACCACTCGCTTGCAAGCTAAGAGGGCAGATGCGGCTAGCAAGCCATTAGTCACTGCACTCCCGCCATGCTTGGACACAAGCCGTGAGGCCCCACGGGCACGCCTTCTCGTGGCGGGGCTGTTTAAACTAAGCTTGCCCACCCCTTTCTCCCCTCTACTTGTTTCTCCCTGCCGGCCCTTTCTTCTTTCCTTTCACTCCATTAAACTCTCCACACCCACAAGCATGCTTGCTTGCGAGCATGTCCCGGTTACAGGGCCCATTTAGCCTTGTAACTGTAAGTGTAATAGCTCCCGTTTATCCCAACTGCCTGTCCAGGCGGTTCAGTAGCCTAGCTGGTGGACTGCTTGTGCAGGTGGCACATCTGGTTTTTCTCTTCTGAGATCGTTTTCGATCCGGAGTGTTCGCCGTGCTCCGCGACCTGTGTCGGGGGACGACAGGATCCTGAATGTTGAGGCGCATCTGTACGCTGCGGCTGCAGAGTCCAACACACATTTTCGGCCTTTAGTTCCTTTAGACAGGAGGCCAGGCGGCCCGGCCTGGTCAATCGGCCAGTCATGTTTAGCCCTACTGTACACTGCTACACCAACGAAAAGAGCCCGTCCGATAGCCCTTGGTGCTAAAACGGTGCTACGTTAATCTTTGTTGGATGTCCAGTTGCAGTAGAAGGCAGTGGCTTAACGGGTCAATCGGGTGGTTTATGGTGTATTTATATACTCTGTCTGCTGCCTGAGTATACCATCTAAGTAATCCTGGTGTTGTGCCGAGACACGTCATGTGTTAAAGGTTCCCTCTCGGCCGGAGCTTATGCTCCCTCCCCCTTGTTGGGCTCCATGGTGGGTGGGACACTTGGATGGTGAAATGTAAGACATTCTCCATGGCTACAAAAACAAAAAGACGACGTGGTGTGAACGGCTCAGTTCGGCCCAGAGTGCTGAACGTTGGCAACGAGTCCCCAGACTCGGATAGCGAAGATGACTCGCCTAGTCAGCCAGCTCCAGGCGTTTGGCCTCGATTTCTTCTGCTGAAGGCCAATCACGAAACGAAAAAGGCTACACAGCTTCATCCTTTTCTGGTGGGTAGAGTTCTGAAAAGTATCACAGGCAAGCCAGAAGCCAAGCGGTTGAAAACCGGTGACCTCCTAGTCCAAGTTTCACAGAAAGCACACTCAGATAATCTTCTGGAACTGGATAGAATCGGTGAGGACAGGGTAAGGGTTATCCCTCACCCTACCCTGAACTCAAGTCGTGGGGTTGTGCGGGATGACACGCTGAGCCAGCTCAGCGATAAGGAGCTCATGGACTCTTTGAGGAGTCAGGGAGTAATCAGCGTTAAACGCTTTTTTGGCAAACGTGGAGGACAAGACATTGTTTTACCAACAGTAGTACTTACGTTTGGTTTCCCAAAGCCACCGGAGAGACTCTTTGCCGGGTACATGTATATCAGAGTCAAGACTTACGTCCCATACCCATTGCGTTGCTTCCAGTGCCAGCGCTACGGTCACGGGAAGTTTAGCTGCCGCGGGCAACAGTGCTGCTTCCGTTGTGGAGCCGAGGGACATGATGGGGGCGACTGCGCCTTGCCCCCCAAGTGTGTAAACTGCTCCGGTGCCCATCCATCATCATCAAAGGAATGTCCAAAATGGATCGAGGAATCCACCATCCAGAGGATAAAAGCGGAGAAAGGGGTCTCATTCCCAGAAGCCCGCCGGTTGGCCGGTCTCGCTCAGGCCAATACCCCCCCCCCTCAGGTTCTTACGCCCAGGCATTAACCAGGAAGGCCTGCAGGAGTGTGGCAGTCGGGACCGATGACCCTCCGACTGAACGCCCCCGAGTTTCTGAAGCTGCCTCGTTGCCCGCCTCATCAGCCCGGCCACAGTTTGCGATGAGGGCTAACATCTCTTTTAGTAATGGCAGTGTTCCAGCTGGCCTGTCAACAAGGACATCGGAAGAGCCCGTGATCATAGATTGTTCCCAAGAGAAGACCCCTCCGGCTGTTGGTGCCAAGCCGGATGCGGGAAGTCCGGGCACCAGTTCCTCTGCCAGGGGCGCAGGGCAGGGAACACAGTCTCAGCGCCAACCCCTACCCCCGCCCCCACCTCCCAAGCCACCAGATGGTAAGCCTCCTGCTGCCACTAAGCAGAAGAAGAAGTTGCGCGGCCCCCGTAGTGTACGGGAGAAGAAGGGAGATGCGGACACCCCCCTCTCAAACAGGTTTGACGTGCTGGCCCCGCCAGACGTCGAGATGGACGTGGACCCGTCTGCGTCAGTGTTGCCAGCCTCTGGGGGTTCGACCCAGTCGACCCCAGCTGCCTCCCCTGCTAAGAATTAATGCCTAACCAGATAATCCAGTGGAACTGTCGTGGCTTCAGGGCCAATTTTAACGAGCTGTCGCTGTTGTGTAGTAGGGACAAACCTGCAGCCATTCTACTGCAGGAGACCTGTCTCCAACCTTCTAACTTAGCGTCTCTCACTGGTTTCCACTTTCTTCGGAAAGATAGTCCTAACCAACCGCATGGTGGGGTTGCATTGCTAGTTAATAATTCTATCCTTTTTAGCGAGATTTCGCTCGATTCCCCTCTGCAGGCTGTCGCCGCAAGGGTTTCGCTGCATAAATCTGTCACACTGTGCAGCCTCTATCTTCCACCTACTGCCACTGTTGCAAAGGAAGATCTAGTCCAACTATTTGAGCAATTGCCTCCCCCGTTTATTGTTATGGGCGATTTTAATGGTCATTCCCCCTTGTGGGGTAGTGAAGACACGAATACCAGAGGGCGTTTGGTGGAATCCACAATAGAACAGCTTGATTTATGTGTTTTTAATGATGGTTCCATAACATACATACATCCTCCCACTGGGTCCCAAACTGTAGTTGACCTCACGTTGTGCGATCCGTCATTGCTACTTGATTTTGGCTGGATGGTCCATGATGACCAGTGTGGCTCAGACCACTTTCCTATTGTGTTGACGCCGACCAGAAGTGACGATGAGGCCCCCGTAGGCCGATGGAACCTTAAAAAGGCCGACTGGGCTAGTTTTGCCTCGCTTTGCCAGTCACGTCTGACTGAGGAGGCTGTGTTGTCAGCGGAAGACCCAGTTTTAGTTTTTACTGATATTTTAGTGCAAATAGCGGAGGAGTGTATTCCAAAGTCCACGACAGTTTCCAAGGGACCTAGAGTCCCATGGTTTAATGAAGAGTGCAAGACCATTCATAGGGAGAGGAAAAAGGCACAAAGAAGGGCATTTAGATGTCCCACCCAGGCTAACATCCTGAATTACAAACGGCTGCGAGCTAGAGCTCGTTATCTTTTTAAAAAGTGTAAAAAGCAGTCATGGCAGGAGTTTGTATCCCGGTTATCTTCCAAAACCCCAGCTAAGAAAGTGTGGAAAGCAATACGTAAGATCAAAGGCAAGGGTGGCTCGTCTACAGTGGGCCACCTTCGTGCTGGAGATCAGTTAGTTACAAACAAACAGGCAGTAGCCAATCTCTTGGCATCAACTATATCCAAGAACTCCTCGTCCACCCATTATTCTTCCCACTTTCAGAAAGTGAAGGCGACGAAGGAATCCAAGCCCTGTGATTTTCAGTCGGACGATTCCGAATCGTACAACTCCCTTTTCAATCTTACTGAACTCAAGCAGGCATTACAGAAATGTAATGACTCTGCGGCAGGTCTAGATAAAGTCCATTATCAGATGTTGACACACCTTCCTGAAGAACAATTGTGTTTACTTTTATCTGTCTTTAATAATGTGTGGACTACCGGCATTTTCCCTGCATCCTGGCGGGAGGCCGAAGTAGTTCCCATCCCTAAGCCGGGCCGAGACCCCTCTAACCCGAGTAACTATCGACCCATTGCTCTCACAAGTTGTGTTTGCAAGACAATGGAACGTCTTGTTAATTCACGTCTAGTCTGGTTCCTCGAATCGAATGGTCTCATATCTGATCTTCAGTGCGGATTCCGCCAAGGTCGTAGCACCATGGATCACTTGGTTAGGTTTGAAACTTTCATCAGGGAGGCTTTTATTAAACAGCAGCATGTCTTAGCTATCTTCTTTGACCTGGAGAAAGCCTACGATACAACGTGGAAGCATGGTATCTTAGGCGATCTTCACGACATGGGATTCCGCGGGCGGTTACCCATTTTTATTCGTGAGTTCTTGTCTGGTCGTTCTTTTAGGGTCCGTGTGGGCTCCACTCACTCCGACCCCTTTGAGCAAGAGATGGGCGTCCCTCAAGGAAGCATCTTGTCACCTGCTTTGTTCTCTATTAAGATAAATAACATTACTAAGTCAGTGTTGAAAGGTACGGATGCATCCCTTTTTGTCGATGACTTTGCACTCTGTGTTCGAGGCGCCACCCTCCACCGAGTCGAACGGCAGCTCCAACTCTGTGTGAATAGTGTGCAGTCTTGGGTAGCTAGTAACGGCTTTAAATTCTCTGCGACCAAGACGTCTTGTGTCCACTTTACTCGGAAGAGGGGGTACTTCGCTGACCCCGTTATTTTAATTAACGGTTCACCCATAACAGTCACCAAGGAGGCAAAATTCCTTGGAGTCATATTCGATCAGAAACTGTCTTTTATTAGTCATATTAAACATCTCAGAACATCCTGCCAGAAGGCCCTCGACGTGCTCCGTGTGGTTGGCCATACTGACTGGGGGGCAGATCGTACAGTTCTATTGCGCCTGTACCGTTCCCTTGTCCGCTCAAAGCTGGATTATGGATGCATCGTTTGGGGCTCCGCCCGTAAATCATATCTACAAATGCTAAACCCGATACACCACCAAGGTCTTAGAATAAGCCTGGGTGCATTTCGCACGTCCCCTGTCGACAGTCTGTACGTTGAAGCCGGAGAACCGAGCTTGGCGACCCGGCGGACACGCCTGGCGATGTCCTATGCGCTAAAACTAAAGTCTTGCCCGGACAACCCAGCTTACAATTGCATCTTCCGTCCTGCTCTGGTGAACGAATTCCAAAACAAACCCAATGAAATTCCGCCATTATCCCTCCGCATCCGACCCCATCTTCAGGCGGCTGGAGTGGATATCAACTGCGTCGAGGAGACACTAATCAGCAGCACCCCACCATGGACGTTTCCCACGCCTGAGGTTATTTTGGATCTAACCAAGTTCAAGAAGGGTGAAGTGGCAGATGCTGCGTTTCAAACACACCTTAATAAAATATTACATGATTTTCAAGGTTTCCATCGCATCTTTACCGATGGATCAAAATCGGAAGATGGCCGTGTCGCCGCAGCTGCTGTATTTATGCAGCGTCCAACCCGCACCTTTAAACACCGTCTTCTTGATAATAGTTCTACTTATTCTGCTGAGCTGCAGGCTATCCTGCTTGCTCTTAAGCACGTCTACCAATCAAAAGACTTCAACTTTTTAGTTCTCTCAGATTGTCTGTCTGCCCTACAGGCTCTCTCTGGTAGTAAGCTAGACCACCCTCTCTTAGTTCAGATCCGTGAGCTACACGCTCAGTTGCTCCGGTCTGGAAAAGACATTGTCTTTGTTTGGATTCCAAGTCATGTCGGCATACGAGGTAACACCCAGGCTGACCTTGCTGCTAATCAGGCCCGGGCTGGTCCCGTGGCTAGCAAGAGTAGTGTTTTTTCTGATTTTAAACCCTTAATAAATAAGTACATAGCAGATCAATGGCAAGCCCAGTGGGATACTCTTGGTGACAATAAACTCCACAGTATAGTTCCCAAATGTCTGGAAATCATTCCCCGATGTAGGACTAACCGTCGGGAAGAGGTGGTCCTGGCCCGCCTTCATATTGGGCACACATATTATACCCACTCGCACTTGCTGAAAGGCGAAGAGAGTCCTTTCTGTTTTGGGTGTGATGAGCCAGATACCATTAAACATATTTTAATTTCTTGTGCAGACCTCACGGAGGCTCGACAGAAGTATTTCACTGCGGAATCAATGGAGCTCTTGTTCCGAAATGTCCCTCCAGACCAGATTTTTGACTTCCTTCGAGAAGTCAATTTGTTTCGTAAAATTTGAACATTGTGTTTTTACTTATGCTTGACGTTTTGACTCTATTGCTTGCGTGGCGTTAAGCCCTAAAAAACTAACTTTCTTGACATTTTGAACTGGTGGTAACCAAGACTGGTAGAATCTCATTTAACCTATAAACTTTTAGCCTATATTTACTAGTTGTTTTAATCCAGATTTTTACCTTTTAACGAAGAGGCCTTCAAACTTGTGGCTGCCGCGAATTAGTCTTTGTCGCTGACGCGGCGTTAAGCCTTAAAATACTCACTCACTCACTCACAAGCCGTGATGACCTGATCAAAGCCCAGTCTGAAGACCCCACCCTTGAACCGTTGTTCCAAAAGGCCAAGGATGGTCAGTCTATGAAAAGCGGTTCTGGTGCGTTTTCCTTTGTAGTCACTGATGGTATCTTATACCGCCATTTTCAAAACGAGGCAGGTGTCACGAAGCAAATAGTCGTACCCACTACGCTACGCATGTCTGTCTTGTGCACGGCGCATGACGGTATCATGGCTGGTCACTGCGGAGTTCGCCGCACACTGCAAAGAGTCCTCCTCCGTTTCTTTTGGCCAGGAGTACGTTGTGCAGTCAAAGACTACTGTAGAACATGCGATGTTTGCCAGAAAACAGTTCCTAAAGGTAGAGTGGCCCCCGTCCCCCTAGAGGGGATGCCAGTTATAGATGTCCCCTTCACTGCCGTGTCAGCCGTATCACCGGCCACTGAACTTGTGCAACTACATCTCTTGTTGCCATTCCACACGGAAACCTCTGTAGGGTTTGACTTACCGAGCGTTGATTCCTCTGGGCCAGAACAGAACTGTGCTTCTGCCCTTCACGCTTCATCTGATTTGGCTGATGTTGCGTGTTCGTATCACGTCGGTTCGGCATCCGCCGCTGTCGGAATCCTCCACCCTGATACTGAGGATGACCAAGTCACTCTTCCGACGCTACCGTCGCTTCAAGGCGAAACTGTTGCCAATGTCAAGTATGACAGTCAGTTAGACACTTCAAAGAGGCATGATATAGAGGCTGTCTTTCACAAGTTTTTCGACCTTCTGACAGATATCTCACTTGTCCTATCTCACTTCAGGCAAGTTCAAGAACTGTCGGATAACTCGCTGGGCCCTTGCTCTCCAGGAGTTCAGATTTCGCATTGAGCCTGTCCAGGGTAAGCTCAATGTATTTGCCGATTGCCTGTCGCGATCAGGATCGGATCAGCTGGTAGTGTAGACATTGGTTGTCTCACTGTTTCGACCCCCATGTTGAGAAACCTGTCGGTTTCTACTGGAGGAGGGGGGTGATGTCACGGATGCGTGACTTAGGGTAAATCATGTGCTGTTATGATTTCCGTATGACGGGTTGGTATGATTTCCGTATGCATCGTAACTATGTTCTGTGTGGCACACGTGCTTTGTTTTCTGCACGGGCCACGCATGTATCCCTTGGTGAAGGTTTTACACGGGACATTTGTGGATAATATGCTGACCTGTCCGTTTCCCTTGTTTAAGTCGATACAGGTAACCCGTTTTACACGTGATGCAGGTGTATCCCGTGCGATACTCACCCTATTCGCCCTAACAGTATAAAAACCATTGCTATTCACTTGCTATTCGCATTTGGCCCGGTAGTACCGACACGTCCGTTCAAGAGTCTGGCACTTCTTCTCGTCCGCTGTCTTTAAGGTCTACCGTCATCACCCCTCGCATCTTGCATATGGAGGTAAATGGTTCATATCTGTTATTTCCCGTATTATGTTTCAGGTTAGCTATTTTCTCTTGTGTAGATATTACCCACGGTCAGGAAGTTAGTATGAAACTTGACTATTGTGGCCGAAGTGTTATGTCGGCTAAGTATGTTTACCGTTTTACCAGTGAGTTTAACACTGACCTGTCTGTATATTCTGCTGACTTGTCCGGTGTGACAGCTGCAGGCTTCTACCTTTAGCGTTTAGTATGTGCAGTTTCCTTTAGCGTTCGTAACATAGGAGCGTTCGCTGGTTTGTGCCATGGGTTAATATTATCCCATAGATAGGCAGTATGTGCTGGTTAAGCCCAAGGACTTACAATAGTGTATTGTTGCACAGGGGTTCTAGCCCGAGTGGCTGTTTTCGGGAGCCAGAAGCTGCCCTGTAGTCCCTTGTCCCGTGGAGGATTTCTTGGCCCTGCGACGACTGAAGGGGAGGGAGCCTGACTGCCCGTATGTGGGATTCAGCGTGGGTGCTGGTCCACTAGAGCATCAGCGGTTGCCGTGATGCTTTTGTAGAGCTGCCGAGCCAGCTCTATTTTCCGCCGCCTGTGGTGTCTGCGGCTTGTGAACTGCACATCTGCACATCTGCACATCTGCGCGCTTGACCATCGTTGGAGGTACCATCCCGTGCACGTTAAAATGCTCTGAGCGCTCTTAGATACAGTTATTTATATCATTTGTATTTAGGCATAGTATTTATTGCCTTGATTGATTACCTTGCCTGTTCTTGATTGGTATTGTAGCTGTACTGTGACGTGTTATGCAATGACTGTTCGTCTTGTCAATAATATTGTGGTGGTGTGAATCCCCGCACGTCTCAGTATCAGTTTCTGTTGTGCGACTGCGTGTGAGTGAGAGTAAAGAAAGAGCACGCACCTCTTACACCCATACATTACAGCACACACGGTCGTGACACCCCCTAAAGCCGGCTCTTAACTGGGCACTGCGAAGCGCCACAGTGCTGTCCACAGTTGTGACACGGTTGTGATTTGGGGGGTTTCCACCGCTGTGGCGTCATCACAGCAACCTGCATTTCAAATAATCACAACTGTGACTAGGGTTTCCACAACAGATTCTGATTGGTTGTACTACGTCACTCGGCGCGCAAACATGGCGGACAGTACATCTTCAATCGGTTTGTCACCGAGCACAGCAGTGTTTAGTTTTGTAGTTAGTAGACACACCGAGCGCAACGACTGTGATGTGCACATGTGGGTAATCTTGAAGAATAGTATACGAAATTCTGGGAGCTATTTGCACGCACTTTTTTCGGGTGCTTTCGGTTCTGCTCAATGCAAAGAGACGTTAGACACTCTGACATGCTCACTTTGACCTCTCCTTCCCCACCAACATGCACAAAATATCCTGAAATGACTGCCGACCGCAGCCGAGCAGTCATCTCCCAGCCATTTTGATTTCTGATCCGAGTGTCGTTTCTCCGGTCGTCAGGCGACACGCGAATAGGAAAGGGCCTGTGAATGAATGAATGTGTTTCGCCGTTGATTCATCGTGTACACTGACACAGAGCAGAGACACACATCTAACGTGCGTGCAAATAGCTCCCAGAATTTCGTATACTATTCTTCAAGATTACCGCACATGTGTGTTTCGCGCGCTGTGCCCAGTTATGAGCAGGCTTAAACCAACTGAGCCACACTGACCTCTCTGTACACAGCCAGCCTGCCCGCAGGTACGTTGTGCCACAGCTGTAGACAGAAGCTGGTGTTGTGAGGCAGTTGCTGTGACTTCAGTACTGCTTGTTGTCCCAGGTTTGCTCCTTCGCTTGTAGCCAGCATGTAGCTGCCTGAAGCTGAGAGATAACCATAACGATAACGATAACGACTTTTTGTTAAGAAGAAAGTTATCCAGGGTTTTTTTTTTTTTTTTTTTTAGAAATGAAACTTGCCGTTGCAACACTACCGTAAAAGAAAATTACAGAGGGCAGATAATAGCTTGAGAGAGAGAGAGAGAGAGAATGACAATGACAATGACAATGACAATCCTTTATTTTCCAACGGTAGAAGATTTTGGCCAAAAGGCCAGTTTGCAACCTTGCCGTTGCTAGACTACAGTACGAGAGTAAAAGTAAGCAAGAGAAAGTACAAGTAAGAGAGAGAGAGAGAGAGAGTTAGAGAGAGAGAGACAACGATAACGATAAGGATCCTTTATTTTACAACGAGACAGACAGACAGATAGAGAAGGACCGAGAGAATAGTAATTCTTAACATTTAACGGCTGCGAACGACCATAACATGGAGTAGCAGCAGACAAGAATAATGTTCATCATTTGTGTCCTCATAACAGATTACGATAATCTTATTGTCCTGACTGCTGGACACAAGTAATGGGTTTGTCCTACTTCTAATACGGCTGACATAAGTAATAGTATTGACATGTAGTCAGCTCCAGGCTGACAGGTCGTGTTTGCCAATCAAAGTGCGCGAACAATGCACGGGCACTGCGAGAAGCAAACCTAGGCCTGTGACTTGTCAGAGTATGTGTCCGACAAAGAAACCAGAAGGTAGAAGAGCGAGCACTGCGTACGGTTGCCATGGAGGATTCGTTTTAGTCAGTGGGCGTGGCTGCAGGCGTCCGGGCTACACGTAAGTTGTCTTTAGCAGCGCCGTTAAAATTTGAGGGTGCGCACAACCCAAGGAACTAAACTGGAATACGAACCCAAGCCCTTCCGATTTCGTATTCGACGGTTTGCTGCCAGAAATATTCACATCCACGCAATCTCTACACCCCCGCCATCCTTCATACCACCCTTCATGCCCCCCCCCCCCCCCGGCTCGCCCCAACATACACACACACACACACACACACACACACACACACACACACACACACACACACACACACACACGAAATTGTAATCAGTGTGTCGATACTTGTTCAATGTTTGTGTGAATGCACGTGACTCAAATTTATGTGTACGAGGGTTCGATGTATGCGAGCATAAAGCGACCTGTGCACAGACTGCTGGATCTGGGACTGATACCTGTGTGGAACGTGTGGTCCCTTTCGGGCCCTTCCATCAGTCCACCTCTGAAGGCCGAAATCCGGGTCCAGTTCAGGAAAAGAGGCCTGCTGTCTGGAAGCCAGGTGCACATGGACTGTTCGAAATTACACCCATGTTCCTCTTCTGTTAAAGACAAAAAAAAAAAAAAATGTATCACAGCAGTCCAATTTGAGCTGAAACCACGCTAGGTAATTCTGAGCGCTCTTTGGTACCCACATGCTCGCACACAAGAGCTGAATGCATGATGTACATTTGGTGTACTCGCTATCACCAAAGTACATTCAATACACAGTATAGTATTACTGGTGTCCTCCGCTGGTTCATTGGCGTCTATAAAGGCGGAGTAAACTAAATATTCGTTGTGTACTTAGTACTCTTTTGTATTTAACCTTATTTGAGGGAATCAGGTCGATAGAGTGCAGCGTCAGCCACCTACGTATTCGAATGATAATGGGCACTGATGGTTAGACGTGAACCAGTTGCCAGTTATATGAAATAAGTTTTCAGACCATGGTAGACAGGCTGACTATCCTGCAAGTTTCCCGCCAACTACACTTACTATTTCATCGGGGAAAATAAGCAAAAACAAAACAACCACAACAACAATACAAATTCCAAACAAACAAACAAGTACCCCCCCCCCCAAAAAAAAAAAAAACCAAACAAACAAACAAACAAACAAACAAACAAACCAAAAAACAAAACAAAACAAAACCAAAACAAAGCAAAGCAAAGCAAAGCAAAACAAAACAAAAAAAAACCATAAAACAAAACAACGACAAGAACAATAACAGCAAAAAACAAACAAACAAACAAAAACAAACAAACAACAAACAAAAAACAAGACCCACCGGAACGAAATTGCGATGTGTTTGTGGGGGATTGAAACTTCTGCTTTGGATACTGACTTTATAATCACGCATGCAGGCACAATGAGGCATTGCAGTTATGTCTTGTGTGGAGTGTCAGTTGAAATACTTACTGCAAAGCCCACAAAACTTGCGGCAGAGAATCTTGGCATAATCCACAGCACAGAAGTTGGGCAGCATGTCACACGTGATCCGTCCGTCCACGTGATCATCGCATTCGTCTTCTGGTACCACTGCATGGTAAACAAAAATCATCGTCATCGTCGTCATCATCATCATCATCATTTTTTTTTTTCTAGCTCGGTCGGGGGAGCCGAGATAGCCGAATGGTAGAGCGCTGGACTCTCAATGCTCGGGTCGTGAGTTCGAACCCCGGCTGGGGCCATTTATTTGTGCTGACCTTTTCCTCCTTGCCCCGTCTTTGATATCACCCTTATGTGGTGGAAAAGGACGTTAAGCACCCAAACACCAACACCCACCACCCCGTCCTTTTCAGCCTGGTCGGAAGGTTGAGATCGTCTTATCACTGTTTATATCGCTCTCATGCGGCACGTTCTATCAGCTAGACACTAACTTTGTGCTCTTTTCATTGTTTGAATTTGTATTTTGTTTTAAATAACAGACCAATAGACGTACATTCAGAAGGCTTTCAGTCTGTAAGGTCTTAATTGCATCATGTTATCGTAAGCACCGATGCTCTCTCTATGCACTTAGAAAAAACGGTCGTTCGATTCCCTTCAGAGTCCAGTTTGTTCAGTTTATAAGATTTAGACTCTCCAAAATAGTATGGACTCGCACCGACTTCTCTACGCTGACTGTTTATTAAATTCCTGGAACTTGACTCTCATTTAAACCACACAGATGTTTAATTTATATTTACATCCTGTTTTATCGTCTGCCTTTTATTTTTAATGACCTGGCAGAGAATGACTTAGCTGATCCACGAAATAGACTTTGTTGCTTGCGCGGCGTAAAGCCTTAACTAACTAACTAACTAACTAACTAACTTACTAACTGTTCCCTTCAAATCTGTAACTCACGAATCCCGGCTGAGGCCAAAAAATTGTACTGGCCTTTTTCTCGTTGCCCCGTCTTTGATATCACCCTTACGTGGTGGAAAAGGACGTTAAACTCCCAAACACCCACCCACCCACCCACCCTGTAACTCACGGGATATATTCCTCAATAATACACCCACCAGAAGGGATGTTAGCGCTGCTGACGATACTGCACGTGTGAAGGTCGGCAGGATCCCTCAGCGTGTGTCGGAGCTCGGTGCAGCCTCCGGACGGTATGGCCGTGCCGTTGCTGGTGAGGTTCCCCACTAACGTGATCACCAGGTGGTTACCGGCATACAGGTAACGGTTCCAGTCTTCGCTGGACAGGTCAAACTCTGTGCCACTGCGTTTCGTCACGTCCGCTTCTGAAGTCTAAACAGCGACGTCGTCAGCATTATAAACGTCTTGTAATGAGTTTAAGGGGAGTCGGAGCCCACGTTGGCCCAATTTGGCGGGGTTCCAACGCTGGGATCTTGAGTCATAACTCCGGCTAGAAGTCAGAAACTAGTGGTGTTTGTTTGTTTGTTTGTTTGTTTCTGTTTTATTGTTGTTGATTTTTGTTATTATTCTCCCTCTCTCTCTCTCTCTCTCTGACACACAGACACACACACACACACACAGACACACACACAGACACACACACACACACACACACACACACACACACACACACACACACACACACACACACACACACACACACACAGACACACACACACACACACACACACAGACACACACACACACACACATACACAGACACACACACACACACACACACACACACACACACACAGACACACACACACACACACACACACACACACAGACACACACACACACACACACACACACACAGACACACACACACACACACACACACACAGACACACACACACACACACACACACACACACACAGACACACACACACACACAGACACACACACACACACACACACACAGACACACACACACACACACACACACACACACACACACACACACAGACACACACACACAGACACACACACACACACAGACACACACACACACACACAGACACACACACACACACACACACACACACAGACACACACACACACACACACACACACACACACACACACACACACACACACACACACACACACAGACACACACACACACACACACACACAGAAACACACACACACACACACACACACACACACAGACACACACACACACACACACACACACAGACACACACACACACACACACACACACACACACACACACACACACACACACACACACACACACACACACACACACACACACACACACACACACACCCTTGATATCCTCTCTCTCTCTCTCTCTCTCTCTCTCGTTTTCCCATCTTTGATATCATTTGATATCACCTTTACGTGAAGGAAATTGGCGTTCAATGAAGAAATAACCGACTGACCGGCTCAACACACGGCGTGCAGTTTACAAAATCATGAAAGGTCACAAGCAAACCAGACCTACACAAGCCACAGTGGCCCTAGCATGCTCTCTTATCTGATGTCCATATAAACAGCAAGAACCAAAGATACGACACATCGCATAGTATGGCATATACCATGGTGGTATAAACAGAGCACAAAAACAAGCAAAGTGTGATGCACTACCACCATCAAAACAATCAAAATTGGAAATAATAATAATAATAATAATGAGTAACAGGAGAGAGAAACAAAGTACGAGGCCAGCATACATTTTTTGGGGTTCTTCTAACCAATCTATGTTTGCAAGGGTATGTATGTATGTATGTATGTATGTATGTATGTATGTATGTATGTATGTATGTATGTATGTATGTATGTGTGTGTGTATGTATGTATGTATGTATGTATGTATGTATGTATGTATGTATGTGTGTATGTATATATGTATGTATGTGTGTATGTATGTATGTGTGTATGTATGTATGTATGTATGTATGTGTGTATGTATGTATGTATGTATGTATGTATGTATGTATGTATGTATGTATGTGTGTATGTATGTATGTGTGTATGTATGTATGTATGTATGTATGTATGTATGTCTGTATGTATGTCTGTATGTATGTATGTAGGTAGGTAGGTAGGTAGGTAGGTAGGTATGAAACAATGTATGTATGATTATATGTATGGATTTCTAAATGCATGACTGTATGTCTGTATGTATGTATGTATGTATGTATGTATGTATGTATGTATGTAGGTAGGTAGGTAGGTAGGTATGAAACAATGTATGTATGATTATATGTATGGATTTCTAAATGCATGACTGTATGTCTGTATGTATGTTTGTATGAAACAATGGGGTAGGTAGGTAGGTAGGCACGTACGTACGTACGTACATACGTAGGCAAGTACGTACCTACCTACCTACCGAGGTAGGTTGAAAATACCTGTATGAAAAAGAAAATCCCAAAGCAAGAAACGATACCAATAATGAAAATGGCAATAACAAGTCTAACATAATTTACTCACCTCCAGTGTGTCAACGGGTTTGTCGAGAACGAGATGCACAAACCAGCCGAACATGTCGTAAGGGACGTCAAAAGACACTTTGACCGTGAACTGTCGGGCCCCACGGGGGATAATTTCAACGGTTCCCAGCTTGACAGGAGTTGCAGCTGTAGGCGTCGTCGTCGTCGCTGCTGACTGAGCCTTCACCACCAGCGTCGCTGCAGCTACCAGCGTTACGAGTACAGCTCGGAACATGCTGCGCATCGCTTTTTAGAGACCGTTCAAAGCAACAGCCAATGCCACGAAGACGATATCCTGAGAGGACTTGCAACTGGGTCTCTGTCGTGCCCAAAAAGTATGCGCTGAATTTTTTTTTTTTTTAACCGAGTATCCTAAGCCTTTTGCGATAGCATTGTACGAAGCACTGTGTGGTACTTAGAGCTGGACAGCTGAAACCCGTAACTTTTTGGGTCGTGACTTCATTTCATTTCACGGTGTACAGATAAGCTGCAGCCATGTCCGATATGTTCTTGTATGGGTCCATGAAACGGGGTCAGGACAACTCAAATGGCAGATCTGTAGACCAGGTTATGATATGGAATAAAATAGGTTTGGTGGGTTAGCTGGCGCTTCACCGTGGCGACGCTCTCTCTCTCTCTCTCTCTCAAAAAATAGAGAGTTCTGAGTTCTGTGTGGTCGAACTTATCCCATGAACTTATGTGTCTCAGACTGTGTATGCATATGTGTGTGTTAGACTGTGTGTTTCACTGTTGCTTTTTTTTTTTTTTTTGGTTGTTGTACCATTCAGTTCAATTCAATTCAATAATGCTTTATCAAGGGCAGTGAAGATGGGCCATTGGACGGGCGTCAGTAAAATTATATTGATCGTTTCAATGCAGTTATTCCAGAGATGCGGCTTACACGTTGCCTTTGTTGTTGTTGTTGTTGTTGTTGTTTTAAAGTAGGGGGTGCGGCTGATATAACGAAGCGGCTTTTATTTCGTGAATGACGGCACATACACGACCCAATTATTTTCGCTAGACGTCGGAAGTGCGCATTGCATTTAGAGACCAGAGTATGTACAGATAAGCATTTCCGTTCTTTCCAAAAGTAGGCAGGTGTTATAACACACTAAATGCCATACTCTCCGTGCTATGCGTGTGTAACATTGGTGCAGACATACCAGCACGTTTCACGTCAAGCATATAAGCCATGAATCCCCACAACAATAATTGAGTGGATTATTTTTTTTTTAATTAAAAAACAACAACAACAACAACAAAAAACCCTCTCACCAGTAAAGCAAAGACCGTAATGTACACATCTGTCCATGAAGTATTTCAAATTCCAACGTAGAGCCCTCTTTGCAGGTCTCCATTTTTCACAGTAGGTGCACACAATTGTGATGATTGCGCTCTGTGTGTGTGTGTGTGTGTGTGTGTGTGTGTGTGTGTGTGTGTGTGTGCACCTTTTGGCAGCTGTTGTCGGCACTGCTGTTGGTTGTATCTTTAATCATAATCAGCACTTTAGTTTTTATCGGAATTCTGTCGGTGCTCATTTTACTCGGATCACTTATGTCGTATGTTTTGCTGTGATCAGTCAGTTTGAATGAGGAGTGAAGGAGCGGGCGGGCGAGAAGAGAGAGAGAGAGAGAGAGTGTGTGTGTGTGTGTGTGTGTCTGTGAGTGTGCGTGTGTGCGCGCGCGCGCGTTTTGCGCAGAATTTTAATGTATTTTAATGTATTGTCGTTGAGTAGACATATAACTTCCCCATGAGGGATGAATACAGTATTTTTTTTAATCTTATCTCAAACGCTTCACTATGCTCAATCAAAGACACAGATCTATGACCATCACTCTCAATCGTTATAAATGGTGATGTTTGGCGTTTGCGGGTGTTTGAAGAATTATACGATAAAGAAAGTGACGAACCGCCAAACAAGGCAACAAACGAACAAATGGTCACGAGATAAATATCAGCAATCGATCCCCACAGCTTCAAACAGTAAGTAAACTCACATAAGTAAACAAGAAACAACTAAGAGGCTCAATGTAGTTCTGTGTTGTCTATTTTTATTCCGGTTTACGTTTTCAAGAACTATATACGTTTAAGCACGTTAACAGTATACCATACAGCAGTGAGGCGCCATTAAAGGGTCACTCATTAGCAAAGGGAGCCACTTGCGTTGAAATTTGGGCTGGCCTATGTTTGGGTTACATGGAGGACAACAAAGACGATGCAACAGAAGATCCAGACATTTTTCAACACCTGTCTGAGGCGCATCTTCAACATCCGATGACCAGAGAAGATCCGAAACGAAGAGCTGTGGGAGCGAGCGGGACAGGAACCAGTGGCCAAGCAGATCCTGCGGAGGAAGTGGGGCTGGATTGGACACACCCTCAGGAAGCCAGCATCCAGCACCACACGCCAAGCCCTGACATGGAACCCGCAGGGGAAAAGGAAGAGAGGCCGGCCTCGCAACAGCTGGAGGCGGGACACTGAGGCAGAGCTATGCAAGCAGGGGATCAACTGGACTGGAGTGACAAGAGTAGCCTAGAACAGAGTGCGATGGTGAAGGGTCGTCTATGCATGGCCTATGCTCCATTTGGAGCCATGGGCCTTAGTAGTAGTAGTAGTACGTTTGGGTTGAAATTTTGGTTGGCCTATGTTAGTCACTGTACAAAACATCACTTCAATAAGTATGGAGCACCTAGGTGATCTCTAGGTATGTTACATTTTTGCGTAAAAATATTGAGGAAGACCGGCATCATTCTAGGCACTCAGCGCCTGAACAAACACTGAACAGGCCACACATCTTTTGACACAGGCACGTTTTTGGCCCTTTTAAAGTCATCCGCCCCCATAACACAATTGGTATGTAGCCAGATTGTGATTGACATGTCAGTGCAGAAGTCTCCATACTCCGACGGACAAATGACAGGTGTGGGATTCGAGGGTTCAACAAAACACAATCAACAAGTCTGACCATTGTACTCGTGTAGCAAGAACAAGAAGACAGGAAATGATGAACAACAACAATGGAGAGAGAGAGAGAAGAAGAAGAAGAAGAAGAAGAGAGATAAGATAAGATAGATTTATTGCTTCTTAGTTACAATTAAGAAGAATTTGCTTTGCTCCTCTTGATAATAAAACACAATTGATATACACAAACATACCATATAAATACATATACACATTCACACACTCAGTCATTGAGAGAGAGAGAGAGAGAGAGAGAGAGAGAGAGACTTTAGTTTAAAAGGATAAAAGGGATACAGGTGCTTCCTACACTATGTCTATAGCTGCACACGTAAACAAAAGGCAAATTGAATCACACATAAAGACCACACGGAGTGAAAGTGCATAAACCTTCAAAATTCAGCAATGAAGCATTGATTACAAGAAAACGTAAATGAATCGACACTACAAGAAAACGTAATTGAAACGACACTACAAGAAAACGTAAATGAAAGATAAGAAAATGTATGTACATCTGGTTTACATAAACAAAACAAATAAAACACACACAATGAAGCATTGATTACAAGAAAACGTAAATGAAATGACACTAGAAGAAAACGTAAATGAAAGATAAGAAAATGTATGTGCATCTGGTTTACACAAACAAAACAAATAAAACACACACACACACACAAACACACACACACACACACACACACACACACACACACACACACACACACACACACACACACACCAAAAAAACAAAAACAAACGTCCAGCAACATTGTTTGGTAGATATGTAGATATGTGTTCCGTGGGGAGGGGGGGGGCGGGGCGGGCAGGCGGGAGAGAGAGAGAGAGAGAGAGAGAGAGAGAGAGAGAGAGAGAGAGAGAGAGAGAGAGAGACTTTAGTTTACAAGGATAAAAGGATACGGGTACTTCCTACACTATGTCTATAGCTGCACACGTAAAGAAAAAGCAAACTGAGTCACACATAAAGACCACACGGAGTAAAAGTGCATAAACCTTTTAAATTCACCAATAAAGCATTGATTTAAAGCTAAACTTAACAAATGTATATTACCATGCACTTCAAGAAATGAAAGAAAAGAAAATGTATATACATTTGGTTTACAAAAACAAAACAAATTAAACACACACACACACACACACACACACACACACACACACACACACACACACACACACACACACGAAACCTCCAGCAACATTGTTTGGTAGATCTGTGTTCCTTCAGGGGGGAGGGGGGCGGGGGTGTGGGGGAGGGGGGCAGAGAGAGAGAGAATGACACTTTAGTTTACAAGGATAAAAGGGATAGCTATAGCTGCACACGTTTAAAAAAAAGCAATTTGAATCACACATAAAGAACACACGGAGTAAAAATGCATAAAACTTTCAAATTCAGCAAGAAGCGTTGTCTTAAGGCTGTAAACTATAATTATGCACTATAAAAATGAAAAGTGTAAACAAAACAAAACCGAAAAAAAGCAATTTGAATCACACATGAAGAACACACGGAGTAAAAGTGCATAAACCTTTCAAATTCAGTAATGAAGCATTGACCTAAGGCTATAAACTATATGCACTACAAGAAATGAAAAACGTATATGCATCTGGTTTACAAGAACAAAACAAAACCAAAACAAAAACACACAGACACACAGACACACAGACAGACAGACAGACACACACACACACACACACACACACACACACACACACACACACACACACACACCCCTCCAACAACATTGTTTGGTAGATCAGATGTATGTTGCGGGGGGGGGGGGGTGGAATCGCAATCGCAAGAGCAAACAAATAAATGAAATGAATGGGTAAGGGACTTACGTAAACTATAAAACCATTATTGTTCCTGTACAGCTCACATCAACATACCCCCACCCCCACCCCCCCTTCTCCACACACACACCAACACCACCCCCATCTCCCCCCCCCCCGCCTCCCCCACCCACCCACCACAAGTTTTTGCACGATTCCAAGTGACATTTCTCAGGTCAATCCAGGAATGGCCAATTCTCTTCAGGGTTTGAGCGCTGTCGGGTTCGAAGGGATCGGTAGTAACTGTGTTGAAGGAAAGAAAGAAAGGAATGATTTGTATGGTAAAACATTGACAATTGTTACAAAGGAGAAGAAACAGATGAAGAATAAGAACAAGAAGAAGAAAAAGAGGATGAAGAAGAAGAAGAAGAGGAAGAAGAGAGAGAGAGAGAGAGAGAGAGAGAGAGAGAGAGAGAAGGGTTTTTTTTGAGTGATAGAGCGTATTGACAAGCTGTACAAAATCAACCTGTAAAGTACTCAATGACTACAGACCCATAGCACTTATTTCTGTGGTAATGAAGTGCCTTGCAAAACTGATGCTAAAAAGACTGCTTAGGCAAACTCAGGACCAGATGGACCCACTCCAGTTTGCATTTAGAGCCAACCGTGGGACTGATAATGCAACCATTCTGATAGTTCATGAGTTATTGCAACATTTGGACGTGCCTAACTCATCAGCAAAACTGTTCATTGACTTTAGTTCGGCATTTAATACTGTTACACCCAGCCTCATGTATGATAAACTCCGTGAGATGTCCGTTTCACTGACCTCAGCTGACGCGCTGGATCATTGATGTTCAGTTGAATAGATCACTTAGTGTCCATTGCTGCTGCTGCTGCACCGGCAGCTCCTGGGGGTACAAGCGGCTGCGGATGTGGGGGTGGACAAACTGGTGGATGTCGTGGCACTGGTGGGGGTCAGATCTGTTCAAACAAACTAGTTATTAATACCGGTACGCCCCTAGGGCGTATTCTTTCACCTACCCTGTTCACCCTGTACACCAATGATTGTAGAACGTCCAGCCCCAAAACCCTTCTCATCAAATTTTCTGATGACTCGGCACTTATTGGACTTATCTTCAATGATGACGAGACATCCTCCAGGACAGAAATTATCTCCCTATCAGAATGGTGCTGTAATAACCACCTGGACTTGAATGTTGGAAAGACAAAAGAAATAGTCTGTGACTTTAGGAAGACCAAACCTCACTGGGGGGTGAGCGGTGGTCTAAAGGTAGCGCGTCGGATTTAGCCGCTGCGCTACTGAACGGCCGTCACCAATGTCATGGCGATGAAGCGTGGGTTCGAGCCCAGGTCGAGCTTGTGATATGTGATACCGGTTTTTTCCTGGCTGCCGGGCTGCTCATCGGGGGTTTCTCTCCGGGTTATCCGGCTTTCCTCCCCCAGCAAAATTGTAAAAAAAATATAGGATAGGTATTGGTTGGCGCTGGACCGCGGCGACGCGCTTCCCCCGGCGGAAGCAGCCCGAGTTTCCCGAAAGGGATGATAGAGTAGTTTAAAAAAATGAAGCCAAAATCTTCTTTGTAATTAAGAAGCAAAAATTTTGCTTACCTTATCTTTTCTTATCTTGTCATACACTACGTACCAAAACTAAATACAAGAAGCAAATTCAATCAAATGACACACAAATTTATAAATGAAGCCATAGACACAGAACCAAAGAATGCAAATGACGTGAAGTGGTGAAACTATGGCTGGTTCTGTTGAGCGCAGAATTTTTTCTTTTTTTACTTTTTTTTTTTTTTACATCGTACCCGTAATGTGTAGGAAATTAATGAAAATGACGTCTTTAATATTTCAGTGACACAGTGTGAGCAATTGCTTTAGATATCTGAACAATTGCTTTTTGATTGTAAGTAGCTTCGGAATCACTTTTAGATGTACAAGGAGGGAATTCCATTCAGATACACCCGAAAATGATTTGGATTTGAATATAACAGAGAGAACGAACGAATGTATTTTCCGAAGGAAGTGATTTAATTAAACAATGATTAATTAATTTTAAGTCAGCAGTTGCTAGAATAAAAACTGAAAACGACTACGCAAAGCAAAAGATGAAAAGGCAATACAAGAAAAGAAATAAAATCAAAGGTGGAAAAGCCAAATTAGCATTACAAACTACTCTCTCTCTCTCTCTCTCTCACACACACACACACACACACACACACACACACACACACACACACACGCACGCACACACACTCCTTTACATGGTTTATTCCTATTGAGAGAGAGAGAGAGAGAGAGAGAGAGAGAGGTCTGTGTGTGATGAGGAGTTTACGCCCTTTTCTAACTCGTAAGGACGATATCAAAGACGGGACAACGAGAAAAAGGCCAGCATAACTGAATATTTGGCACAAGCTGAGGGGGGGGGAGGGTTGAGGGGGGGGGGGGTCAGGAGGCGAGGGGAGAGAGAGAGAGAGAGAGAGAGGCTCAACCTGTCGTTCCTTGATATGTTCATGTGACGTTCAAGTTCTCGCCGGTCGGCCAACATTTCGTTCCTTGACATGTTCAAGTTATGTTCGAGATGTTGCCGACCCATCCAGAAATGCCGACCGGATGTCCTCGAAATGGTCCGGCGAACCTCCTCTGCAGCCAGTTCAAGGGGCATGTTTCCTTCGTGGTCCTTACTCTGACCGTCTGCGCCATGTTTGATAAGAAAAACCATAGTTCCTGTATGATTGCCTCTGCATGCAAGGTGAAGGGGTGTGAATCCCTCGGCAGTCTTCAAGTTAACGTTTGCTTTGGCCTTGACCAGCAACGACGCACACTCCGTCCTGCCGTCTCGGCAAGCGCAATGTAAAGATGTTAATCCACATTCGCTCTGCGCGTCGACATCTTCAACGTATTCAAGAAGGAGCGACACAGTGTCTTTCTCTCCGTTATGAGACGCTATGTGGAGTGGCGTCAACCCGTCCTGTGGTGCAATTTGGGTATCAGCCTTACCGTCGATCAGAATTTTTGCGGTTCTCGTGTGACCATTTTGACACGCCAGGTACAGAGGTGTATGACCCAGGCTGCTCTTTGCGTTAACGTCGGCGTGTTTGGAAATAAGAAACTCCGCAGTGATCGTATGACCATTGAGGCATGCTAAGTGAAGTGGTGTGTGGCCCTTTTCTGATCGGGCATTAACATCAGCATTTTTGCCGACCAAATACTCTGCTGAGCTCTTCGATCCGACAAAGCATAAAACATGAAGAGGTGTGAGTCCTAAGTTGTTCTTTCGATCCACGGCGCTGTTGTTTTTCAAAGATTCAGTCGGACCAGATACATCCTGACTGTGATCAGCAAGAACAGGCAGAGAATGGCTCTCGTCAAAGTCCAAAGAAGCACCTGCAGGGCATGATGTGTCAGCAGCAGCGCCGTTATCAGACATGTCTTCGACGTCTTTCTCATTTTCTCCCAGCTGCATTACAGCCCTAAACGCGAACTCCACAGCCTCGACATCTCCCGTTTTTGCCGCAGCATGAAGCAGCGTATTGCCCATCTCGTCCAGGCAAACTGTTTCTCTGTCTCCTAAAAGTCTGACAGCAAAATGCCACTGCTTTTTTGGCAGCTGGATTTGAATATCCTCGTCCGACATTCTTGCATAAAGCAGCGTCTCCGGAATTGCACTTCCGCGATATCCAGCATAGTACAGAGCTGTCGTCTCAAACCTTTTCCTTATCCGAAAAGCCTTTTCTTTCGCTTCCCTGCAAACTATCTGTTTTTCGTCTGGAAAAGGAACTCTGACATCTGGGATTTCTTCTTGGATTACCTCTTCCAGCTCTTTCATGATTATTTGCAGTCGTGAATCCAGGATGCATGACATTGTCCTGTCGGCAAACAAAGCGCAAGCGAATGCAGCCGAAGCGAGAAGATCGGGTCGGAGAGAGTCCGCTGCTGGCGTTCCTGAGAGAATTTTCATGACCCACTCTGTGAGAAGTGGGGACGGACTCCAGGTTGACCAGTATAACAGAGGCATGTGTTTTACCGAGTCTGTTGCTGTTACTAGCTGCTGTGAATAGTTCTTTGTGTTTTTGAGGAACATTTCAAATTCCTTTAAAAACTTCTGACAGCAAAATGCTGGGTGCTGGCACACTTCTGCGATTTGACCGCTCAGTATCAGCTCATGCATTCTCTGCATCAGCAGCTCACGGTTGTCAAGCCCGTCTGGGATGCTTACAAAGACGTCAGATGTCTCATCCTGTACACGGACATATTGGACCAGAAACTTAGAGTCGCAGACGTTCAGCAAACGTGGCCAAAGGAAGGACCACCCTAATGCCAGTCCGACAGCAGTGTACAGTTCACGATTCATGAAACCATCGCCATTCTCAGCCAGGACAAAGCCCTTGAGGTTGTGAGCAAGTTTTTCCAGATGATAACCCGAAATGGCAGGCAGCCCCAAATCGTCAAGACGCCGCTTTGTTTCCTTGGGGTTATGTAGGAATCGGGAAAACCCTGACATAGTCATCGCCAAGACTGCAGCAGTTGTTTCCCCTGCTTTGGAATCCGAGAGCATACGCTTCAGTAACGGGACAAAGACTCTATGCGAAGCAGCGCTGAGTTCAACCGGGATTGAAAATGAGAACATCTCTCCCAACAGCCGACAGCAACCGGGAAAAACGCCGCTGGTGGAATTGGTTTTCAAAATCTCTATAGTGTCAGTCACTTCAGCTGGGTCGAGATGGAATTCTTGCAGGTGAAACTGCAGCATCCTTGTCTTTGTTGCTTCATCCAACAATTCTTCCGTCAAATGTACCACGGTTGGAACTTCCACCACTGGATCTCTTTGGTGCTGGTCAAGATCCAGCATCTCTCGCAGCACATGGGGGTAGACTGTGATCACGAGGTAGCATCTGTTCTTCTTTGGCAACTTGGACCTTTTTTGCATGAATTCACGCAGCTGGTCATAAGCTGGCCTATCCAAGCTTATTTCTCCCAGCGCTCCATCAAGAAGAACCATGCTCTCTTGGTCTCGTCCTATTTTGCCACCCACAAGATCCTCAACCCGAGTCACTGTAAAAGGGATGACCCCTTTCTTTTCGAGTTCTTTCAGAAGCATCTGGCATGTACAAGTTTTGCCCGAACCGGGCGGCCCGCAAAGCCAAACGATTTTGAACTTCTGCAGTATGTCTGAAGCAGTCTCTTGGATCTTTGTGGGCACAAGCTCCTTGCCAGGAAAGATGTGGGAAATCTGTGTCTTTGTAGTCAACGGACTTTCACAGAAGATTGCTCTATGGTTGTTTTCTGCGTCACTGCTACTTGAGCCAGACGATTTTCCAGTGGCCTCATCGCAGTCGTCAGCGACTTGTTTGTTATTCTTCGGTTTTCGGGTCCTACGTACGCATTTCCTATTTTGATCCATGTTTGCTAAGTCGAGACTTGGAACTTCAAGCGTGGCTTTCTACAAGAAAAGTAATAAAATAAACAAATAAACAAACAGATTAAATTAAAAAACAAAAACAAAAACAGAATTGTTATCATGACTTAGAAATTCAAACCTTTTGGTGTGACTAGCATATTACATTCAGTGTGCAACAAACAGAGAGCATTTTCTCTCTGTATTTGGCAAATGTAAGTGTGAGTTTTAGTTCTAGCGTGAAAAAGTACAATACAATACACTACAACAAGGTACTTTTTCAATGGCTTGTGTATATATTATTTTCTTGGAATAAAATCCTATGAACAATAAACCATATGCCAAGCAGGTTGGAACCCAATGTAGCTTGGGTCATTGCATAGTTTATTTTTTTCAAGAATTCCTTTTGTCTTTACCAGCAAAGAAATCAAGTTGTGTGTGTGTGTGTGTGTGTGTGTGTGTGTGTGTGTGTGTGTGTGTGTGTGTGTGTGCAAAGATCCCCTCCATCAGGGATTCGCGAGTTGAACCCGAACAGTGATTACAACAGTGATACGCTGTCAAAAAGTAAGTATGTTATGTCAGCTTGACATGACAGCTGGTGCTAGAGCGTGTACCGTGGAGTACGTGTGAATGTCTCAAATGACAGGGAAGTTTGCAATTCCCTGTTGGTACCCTAAGGGCACTTTGCCAAGTCACGCACGCATGTATATAAGTGTATGCAGTGGACTCAGACACGTTATTGTTTGTTAGGCCTTGACCAGGGCCCATATCAACAATTCTCACACGCTATTTTAATGTAAATGACATGATGTATGTATGTATGTATGTATGTATGTATGTATGTATGTATGTATGTATGAGTCCTGTAAACCTTGTGTGCGAGTGAGCATGATGTATGTTGGCCGGTGTGGTGAGCTTGATTTCTATGTTAATTTCTCGTTTCATGTACCCCCAACGGGGTATTGAAATAAACTTTGACTTGACTTGATATACAAATGTTAAATCAGTTAATTTCACATCTCAGCGAAAACATCGGTTAAGCACACAAAGGAAACTGTATACAAAACCCACCAACCTGGAGTGAGCATCACAGGTATATATTTATTATTGGAAAGGTGCGTCCCTTTTTCAATCTGAAAACTCAGCACCGCGAAAAGTAGGACCTCAGCGCCAGGCCATAATTATGCCGGGATTTAATTACATCAGCAACGGTTCGATGGAGGCGTTAAGTGTCACGTTTAGGAATAAGTTTAAGGACAAAAGTTACTCTCGATCCGTACTCAATGTACTACCGGTTGAGTTCTCTGTCGTCAGCTAGCCTTTTCAACAAGCATTGTATTTCATGTCTGCTGTGCATGAACACAAAAAGCCAACACTAAGATGAGTCTACAGAATGTTTGTTTCACGATCACCTAACATGGTGTTTCATAAGACAACAACAACAAAACTAGCAAAATGTCAAGGTCATGTACCTGTCGTGCCAAATTTTTGACATTGTCTAATTTTATTTGTCTAACTCATGAACTAGGCAGCGACTTTACCAAATTTCGTGAACTAGGCAGCTCATTGCCTAAAGTGTAAGAGTTTAATGGTTTTGAAAAGTTGCCTTTTTCATAATTTAGGCAGCCCACTTTTAGGCAGATTATTTTTAATTCATTTGTGGCTGGTCTCATTCTCATGTCATTAACACACACACACACACACACACACACACACACACACACACACACACACACACACACACACACACAAAATAGCAACCATGCAAGTGAATGTGATATGCTTGCCTCATTCACATACACAAGCTCACAAACAA
>JACVVK020000015.1:1212500-1242500 GCA_018292915.2 Batillaria attramentaria | reverse complement strand
TGTATTAGCACAGGGTAGACCGGGTGAAGACCGGGTAAAGCTGCACAGACAGCAAAGCCTATTTCGCGACTAGGTTCAGCTATAGAACTGACCGAGTGGTAAGGTTTCAAATGAATGATCGTAAGAGAGACGAGCGAATCAAGTGGTTTTGTGCAGATCTTTCGAAAGACTGAGGTTTGGAAACCGGACAGGACCAAATAACTGTGTATGTTGAAAAGAGAATGCTCACCAATTAAGACCTCTCTCTCTCTCTCTCTCTCTCTCTCTCTCTCTCTCTCTCTCTCTCTCTCTCTCTCTGTGTGTGTGTGTGTGTGTGTGTGTGTGTGTGTGTGTGTGTGTGTGTGTGTGTGTGTGTGTCTGTTTAGTCTGTCTGTCTCTCTGTTTGTGTGTGCGCGATAAACCCCAACATAAGAGTTTTCACATCGCGATCAAAACTAGTGGGTGCACTTGCCTGCCCCTCCCCCCCCCTCTCTCTCTCTCTGTCTCTCTTAGTTCATATTGTGTGTGCGTGTATTGCATATTTCTTTGTCTCTTGTTCTTTTTGATAAATTAGATAATCGTAGCGGCAGGTATGAAAACTGACCTTCAATGTTAACTGTTAACTGCCTCTACCGTTGTAAAAAAAAGAAGAAAAAGATTCATTTATTCATTGATTCTCTCTCTCTCTCTCTCTAATTTGGGATCTGCCATTGCAAAGTTGCTACAAATGAGCATGATATAAGTTTATCTTGTTAATGCTCAAAACTATTTCCATTGTATCTCCACTATACGCAACGAGACGAATCTGTTGAAACCAATTGTGTATTTCCGTTTTCACCCTGCTGTGAGCGGATAGAAGATAGTAAGCGATAAACACTCAACGCCACTTAGCGTTGACCTCAATGCATCAGTATTATCGGCTGGCCAGTATTATCTCGAGCACACTGAAGTGGATGACTGCTTCAAATAACATTGTGGGCGTCTATCCTTTGACTGATTGAACAAGTGTATACGGGGCAGGGTTAGGCCACGACAGCACATAACAGGAATATCAATTTACAAAGGATTCAGGTTTCACTGACGCAAACGCAGTATGTTTTGTTTGATAACGGTGGATGTGTTGACGTGACACTTGCCGATGCGATAAGAACAGATTTTAAAATTTAGCACAACCCTGTACATTAAACACACACCTATACAAAGAGACTGACTGACTGACTGAAACTTTATTTTTCAAGGATGAGATAATGGACGCACGGGTCTCTTTTCCTATCTGTCCTTGCTACACTAATAAACATACAAAATGCATCATCGTCACCATTATCAGCACACACACACACACACACACACACACACACACACACACACACACACACACACACACACACACACACACACACACACGCTCGTGCGCGCGCGGACTTACCAGCGCTTGCACGGTTTACAGCACATTTCAGAGAGAGAGACAGAGAGACAGACAGACAGACAGACAGAGACAGAGAGAGACAGAGAGAGAGACACAGAGAGAGACAGAGAGAGAGACACAGGCCTTTATTCTGCCTTGTTATACTGTTTTATAAGTAAACTCATGTCATAGCGACCTCTGTGTTTTGTCTCCCTGCCTGCATGAACCGGACTGCTGGCACCCGGTTACAAGTTGTACTCGCTATACACATCCTTGTTTCAAGCCGCGTGAGCCGCCAAAACAGGCGGAGCCGGTGTGGTCGAATGGTAGAGCGTTGGACTTCTAATGCTCGGGCCGTGAGTTCGATCCCGGCTGGGGCCAAATATTTGTGCTGGCTTTTTCATCGTTGCCCCGTCTTTGATATCACCCTATGTGGTTGAAAAGGACGTTAAACCCCCAAACACCCACCCACCCCACACCCACCCCACCCGCCAAAACAGTATGTAAAGTCACGTTTGACACGTGTCGCTGTACAGCGGAGATTGGGGTTTCGTTCGGTCTCATGCCGGCGTGAACTCCTGCTCGATGCTGGAATGCGCCGGGTTGTAACTGACGTTGCTGCCGCTGTTGTCTGCAGACACCAAAACGTCTGGCCTGTCGTTCCCTGCGTTGTCTGTGATGCCACGTGAGTCAGAAACGGGATTGTCAGCGTCCGAAGTGTTGTCCGTTTGGACCACTGGTTCACGTCTCTCCCCGTGTGTGCAGTCCTCCGTTTTAAAAGAAGCCGAATTTGCCGTCTTCTAGCATTTCTTTCACAGGGAAGAACCACGCCACATGAAGGATTATAAAGAGTGTGTGAATTACGATGAGAAAGTATAGAAGCACCGTCCATTGAGTGCGAGGCAGGCGCGTTTCACACGTTTCTTCGCATGGCCTTGACTGTTTCAGCCTGTCACGCACTATTTGGACGGGCCATCCTCGTATATGACCGTGCTGCTCGTGCTTCACGTGGTGAGCGACCCTCCGTGTCTATGAACTGTACCGTGTGTCTCCTCGTTTAGTCTGAGACAATCCTGATTCCGGCCATAGTGAGGGCAATGCGAGACTGGTCTGCAGGCTACAGAACACAGATGCAAATGTCGAGGAAAACGCTATATATTCTTCTTAAACATAACATTATTATGACACTCTAGATATGTCTTAAAATCCCCCCCCCCAAAAAAAAAAAAAAATAAAATAAAATAAAATGAATAAATAAATAAATAAAAAAAAAAAAAAATCACAAAAATCCGGCAGCCAAAGACTCATGTGTACAGTAAATTTCAACAAATTCCAATATTCCGTTTTTTGGCAATGTTAGCAGCGACCACATACCCCCTCATTCCTTGTCGTCTGCTTGCTCTTGTGCCAGCCGCGCATGAATACAAATAGTCCACAAGCCAGGCTCATTTTTCACTGTTTTTACTATTACCGGGCATGAAACTTATTTACAAAGACAACAAGCCCCCGATTGCCATTTTTTAAATTTAAGAAGGGGCACAAATTTTGTACTATACTTAGCGTAGATCCGGAAGCTGTTAGTGTCATGTACCCTGCATCGCGGAACATCCGTATTATGTCGGACGACCGGTGGGGGCGCACAATCATGGGGCGTTGTTTGGTATTGTTTCGGTCGGGTTTCCCCAGACGGCGGGCCCTGTCTACATCACGTGTATCCCACACTTTGTCCGTGAAAAACACATTGAGCATAGTCACTACTTTGTCAGCACACGCCTGGAAAGTTTCTTCCACTGATTCTGCTATGCCGAAAAACTTGACAAATGTTGCGTCTTGATTGTCCCTCTAACCTATCCAAGTCATCCTCCATTTTAGTGAGTCTTTCTGTCAGCGTATCGCTTTTAGCTCCTATAGTCTGCCTGTCCGTTCTTTGTTGTCATCTACTTTCTCATCAACGCTTGCTATGTTGGATTGAAGAAACGGTGTCGTTTCTCAGAGACTCGTTACTGGCAGGTGACTGTTTCTTGTTTAGGCATCGCCTTCCAGTCATTGTAAAGCAACATGACCCCGGTATCGACGGTAGCAGTTGATCAGCATGGGTCCCAAAAAACAGAAGGTCAGAAATTTTGTAAAATCTACCTCTTAAATTATTTTCCAAGTGTTATTTTTGTTCTAGTTATAAGTCATGTTATGCTTTTGCTCAAAGATGAATTATTGTGTTATTTGTAACCAGATTTATATTGTTTGCGAGGTAGATATTCAAAATTCAATTCAAAGTCAAAAATACTTTACTTTACAAAAGCCTTCTATTGTAACCGAGTCATCTTCATGCATATACACGGAGCAGAGGGAGCTATTTATTGTTTTTGTTTCAGGCCACCCACACACCTCTTCCTCAGGTGCCTTCAAACACAGTGTCAGTCACACAGGCCGAACAAGAATGGAAGGACAAGATCAAACTGTGGTACCCAGACTGGGAGACTCGCACATACTTCGTGCCTCCCGTCTTCATGGGTCGGACACAAGACCAGATCAAGGGGGTGGAGGGCCAAACCATTGCCGATGTCGAGTCTTCCCTATCGGCCTTTCACACCACTCAGGCAGGGTCAGGAATGAGTCCAGGTCAACTGACCACTGCATCTTCCAGTCAGGTTGCCAAGTCCACAGTCTCTTGCAGCACTACCGGAGGCGCAGACGGCAGCGATCTTCCGAGTGCTTCTACAACGCAAACCCAGAGACACAGTGACATCTGCCCAGCAACCCCAGAGAAAACTAACCGTCCGTCTACCAGCCATGTGACCCCAGAGAAAAGCACTCCTACTACACACATGACCACACACATACCTGGTAGTGGTGAGGCTGAGAGTGAAACCAGCGAGCACCCTGACATCAATCCATCCACCCCAAAGAAAACAGGCGGTCCATCTACCAGCCAAATGAACCCATGGCCGCCCATCCACAAGACCCCGGAGAAAAACACTTCTACCACACATACACCTGGTAAAGCTGGGAATGAAAGCCACACACGCACTGACAATGCCATATGCCCACCTGCCCCAAAGAAAACAAGAAATCCCTCTATCGGTCAGGTGACTCCCATCCACACGACGCCAGACAACAGCACGTGCAGCACAAAAGCAATGTCTCAGCCCACGGGTGTTCAAAGCCCTCAGATGTCTTCAGTAGTACGCAACCTGTGGCAAGCGGCTTCAAAGTCCACAAAGTCCACTCCGTCCGCGAGCCCTTTAGTCCACGAGAGTTCCGTCCGTGAAGACTTTGCTCAGCAGCATGTTCTTTATTGCTTGCAAAAACTGGTAGAGGCACAGCCAGGGGCGATGTTTATCATCTCACAACTCGGATTTTCGGACTATCTGAACAAGCCGGCGTATGCAGCAGCGGCTGCTCAGATGCCGACACCAGCTAGTCTTCCCCGACACCAGAAACGGGGAGATTTTGACGTCTTGATAATCCATCGAGACTTTGGTATACTTGTCGGAGAAATAAAAGCTATTGGCCTATCCGAACACTATTCCAGCATGTCAGAAGCAGAACGCGACGCTGTCTTGGTGGAGAGGGTCGAACGGGCTGTTGGTCAACTTGAAAAGGCCGACTCCTTGCTGAGACATCTAGTAAAAGACATTGCTCCTCGTGTAATGATCAGAAAGACACTGATTCTGCCCTACATTATGTCGGATCAGTTGCAGAGAATACTTCGCCAAAACACCCAATTGAATGAGGTAAGCTTAACATGCTGGACACTTAATTTGAAAAGAAAATTCAAACTACTATGGTAATTTGAAGTACGTAGTTGTTGTGATCTGCATGGTCTGATGTTTGGTCCTAGAGAATCCCGACGAAAAAAGAAAAAGCCGTGATGTGCTTGTGTAGTGTGTCTTCTCAAAAGACACTTTTCAAAACTTTGGAAAATTAAATTAATAAAATCAACAACCAAAATTCCTTTTTTTACGGACCCATTTTATTTTATTTTTTTTTATTCAACTTCATAATAACGCCAAACTTCCAGAAAGTACTCCGTTCCAACTTTGGCTATATGATAATCATGTCATCAACAAAATGTCTGCATACAAACAACCGCGGGAACAAATAATAAAGTTTTTGTCAATTCAGTTCAGTTCAGTTCAGTTCAATTCAATATCTTTACTACCCCAAAAAGAAAATGAGGGTGTAGTGGACATAACAGAACAGACAGAATTTGAATATGAAGTAAAACACACATAATACCAGAACTAATACACATTCAAGTCATAAATCAACGTAAAAAAAAATTCCTAAAGCCTAGCCTTTCAAATATTCGTTTGCACTGTTTCTCAGGACTTGCGCCATTGTTTAGAAGCGAGGGACGAACTTGAAACCTGCACGCTGTGTGTCTCTGCTGATATTTTATCAAGTCCATCTGAACCTTTGGATGTATCGAAGAGCTTGCAGGACCTACAGAAGTGGTGGTCGTTACGCATGGCGTGCGAAGAAGATCCTTGCATGTCGTCGGACGTGTATCTAAGCCTTCTTGCAAGGTTAGTCAAGCGTGACCGATACACAATGCGTGTTGCTGTCAGTAGGATTGTTGTACTCGTATCTTTTGTATTTGTTTGAGAGCCTTTTACTTGAATTGTAACTTAGAAGTTTTCATTGTTTGTTGTTTGGTTGTTTTGCACGTAGATATTTTCGATTTAAAAAAAAAACCCAGGTGACATTGTTCTGTTTATTGTACTTAATGTTTTTGCGACATTACACGCCGTCGCTCCCCGTGCGGAGGGGGGGGGGGGGGGTAGGAGGGGATACATGGGTTCCAAACTAATAGAGTGTTGAATTTTCTGTGCTCGGGTCGTGAGTTCGAATTCCCGTCGGGGCTAAATATTTGTACTGGCTTCATTGCTTTATGGCCCGTCATTAATATCCCCCTTATGTAGTGGAAACAGACATTAACTTTTTCATGACCATGCACCCACCGTTTGTAAAGAGCCCTTGCATAGCGTTGCCAGCCACACACCTAGACCCCGGGCGCTGACGCGTGAGGACGCTGTTACCGAGCACCCACAACCCATGTTATCTCCGCTCTCACTGTGGCCGCTATCTCCAACTTTTCCACTCAAATATATGTTTTCCATAAGAGTGCGTATAATTATCTTTCTATCCATGCCAAACACGATTAGGAAACATCCGAGGAAGACCGCCTTTAAACAAATCGAAAAATTGCTAAAATCGCCCGGTTCGCAAGGGTTGTGCAATGCACACAGTTTCTGAGTCACGGGGGAATTCCACGGCGTGCGGTCAGGGCCGGCAATGAGATAAACCCTCAAACAACCACCTGTATCCTAGAATTGTTCTCCATTCATGAACTGCAAATAAAATGGGCATTACAGGTTCTGCGGCCCAGCAACTACAGTCACCGTATACTGTCCGGAAGCCCCGCGCTTGGAGATCAGAACTGAAGGCGAAGCCATTGCCGAGCTTGGGCGGAGGATGTCGCGCATTTTCCTAACAACGGAGCAAGTCGATCTTCTGAACTGGGCGGAGCGCCTTGTGTGCGTCACTGGTCCGCCAGGAACAGGCAAGACCATTCTGCTCGTCTTGATAGGACTGAGGTGGCTGAGAAGAGGCAAAGACGTGCATGTTGTGAGCACCAAGTTTGCCAGCTACGCTGTCTGCAAGCTTATTGAGAAGCAACTGAATGAAACCCTCAGTCAGAAAGGCATTGGCCACGGGCAGCAGGCTGGGAAAGTCTTGTTCCATGACTTCGATTTTTGGAACCAGGAAGCTGACATCGACAAGGCCATCACCACCCTGAGAGCTGCAGCAAAATACGATGAGCTTTACGTTCTTCTGGATGAAGTTTCTACAAAGCGGATCCGGTAAGAGTGACAGTGACGATGATAATGACACATTATTTTTAAGAGTAGAAGAGTAGGTGCGGAGACCTGTCTTACATCTCATCCTTGCTACTCTACACACACACACACACACACACACACACACACACACACACACACACACACACACACACACACACACACGCGCGCGCACGCGCGCGCGCACGGCTGCTAAACTATTATTTATTGCTACAGTAATACGGTGAACTAATATAGCAACAAAGCAAATCACATTTTAAAATTCAAAATCACACACCATACACTAATACATGTAGTACAAATACAGACAGAGAGATGGGGGTGGGGCAGGGGGAGAGAGAGAGAGAGAGAGAATTAGCACTAATTAATTTTGTATTTTAAAAACATCCGCATTTTGTCATCGCCTGGGTGGGGGGGGGGTGGGGGGGGGAATAAAACTGCTGAACATGTACCTTGTCAGATATGCGCCCTTATTCGTTATAAAAAAATCTCACAATGAAAGAAATGTATGAATATTTCTTACTACTAATGTTTGGGAGGGAAAGGGTGTGTGTGTGTGGGGGGGGGGGGGGGGTCATAGATCTATAAAACAACTGGCTCTGCTTTTGCAGGTACGCCCCAATGTATGAGCGCCTTGTAACGGAACTAGACAAACACGTGAACAATCTCCATCTGTGGGCTGCGGCCATTGGTCATGACGTCCTTCCGAGTGCGCTGAAGGCAGTGGCTTTGACAGTTCCGCTTAGATGCACGCCCGTTGTCGTCAACGAAATCAACAAGGTAGTGTAGTGTCTGGAATCCTCTCTCTCTCTCTCTCTCTCTCTCTCTCTCTCTCTCTCTCTCTCTCTCTCTCTCGTTGTTGTTGGTGTTGGTACTTTTGGTTGGCTTTTCCGCGTGCTTAATTCTCTTGTGCGTTTTGTACTTCCATTATGTTGTATGTAGCTCGTAGTTAAGTGTTCAACGGCAAGTTTGAAAAATGTTTATTATAACCAGCATCTTATACCGTTGTTACATAAAGCATCAAAGCCTCTCTCTCTCTCTCTCTCTCTCTCTCTCTCTCTCTCTCTCTCTCTCTCTCTCTCTCTCTCTCTCTCTCTCTTCTACTGTGTGCGCGCGTGTGTGTGTGTGTGTGTGTGTGTGTGTGTGTGTGTGTGTGTGTGTGTGTGTGTGTGTGTGTGTGTGTGTGTGTGTGAAGATTAGTTTAGCAAGGACAAGATTTAATAGAGGTCATGTTACCTAATCTTTTATCCTTGGAAAATAAAGTTCATTTCATTTCATCTCTCTCTCTCTCTCTCTCTCTCTCTCTCTCTCATGCTCCTTTCTCAACTGGGAAAAAAGACGGAAATATTGTTAAAGTCCAGTCGTAAATTGTAAGGTTCTGGACAAATGGACCGACGTCCACAAATACGCCAGCATCGATATGAGACGTGTCCCAACACTTGGTCTCGAGGTTCAGCGCCGCACACACAAAGGTGACGATCACACCGTAGGGTGGCCAGTGGACTGCTTCCAATGTGGGAAGGGCGTAGGAAAAATACTTCTTCGTGACTTTGGATTTAAAGGTAATTCAAAGGCTTTTTTTTAAAATCATTATTCGTTTGCTTCCCTGTCTCCTTGATTCCTAGCATGTGTGCTAAGCCGTCATTTTTTATGGTGGCATTTACCTCCAAAGATGAGAGGGAGTTTGGGGGAGGGACGAATCCTGAGGGAAAACATTGTTTGAAGGAATTCACGTATGTTAGCCAGAGTAACCACATACCCAGATCAGGTAAGTACCTGCGGGTCATATGACTGTTTGACACTTAAAAGCCACACAGACACCCTAACTTACTGAAATCGAGCAGCTGTGCATTTTTTTTTTCATAGGCCACTGGCGTTTGCGTTTATCCGGTCCTGTTAATTCCTTCCTTGATTTGTTTTTTATCACTAGCAAAGCTAAGAGCAACCTGTGCCAGCAGCGTCACTACAGACAGCGCAAGTCCGCAACTTGACTGGCGAGACGTTTTCATCCTGACGAGAAGTTCTCACCTTCAGGACGACGTTCTAGACGAGAAGGGGGACACCATCTCGAGTGCCAGCGAGTTTGTGCAAGGCCTGCGAGCACAGAACATCCCAGTGCAGGTCCTGAGCGATCATCCCTGTGGGGAACAGCGCCTGAAAGGTCAACTGTCCGCCGTGGCACTGTCTGAAAATGACCAGGGCGTTGTCGTTGCTCGTTACGGTGAACTGTGCGGGCTGGAGAGAAAGATTGTGGTCGTGTTGCCCGGCAGAGCAGGTAAGTATGACGAAGAGCGCACCGACGAGTTTCTGGCGCAGCACGACACAATATTTGCCATGACGCGATGCAGTTCGAAGCTTGTTATAATTGATATGCCTCCCGCCAGTACGTAGAAGCCGGCAGTGGTTGGTCGGTTGCTTGTTGGAGGATTACATTTAGCGTTTCTGACTTTTCCACCGCGTAGGCAAAGTATCAAAATATCAATATTAATATTTATATAATCATTATTTTTGTATCATTTCTGATATTCCCATGCCTTTTGAAGAGGAGTGACGAATATGTATTAGATGGACGGTTGATGATGATGTTGGTGATGATAATGACTTTGATGATGATGGTGATGATGAAGACTGTGATGATGATGATGACTGTGATGGTGACGATGATGACTGTGATGGTGATTTTGACTGTGGTGCTGCTGCTGATGACTGTGATGATGACCGTGGTGATGAAGATGATGATGATGATGATGATGACGACTGTTATCATGATGATGACGATGATGATTGCTCACGGCGTTTTAGGGTCGTGGGATTGTATTTTACTTATCGCAAAAGGCTAATGCTCAGTAGAGTGGTTGTTGGCGGTGGCTGCTGACGAAGTTTCAAGGCAGGTCCCCAATACTTGTGATCACTGCTGACAAAGGGGCGGGGACTGTGAGCGGGGCGGGTGTGTGTGGGGGGGGGGGGAGTGTTTGAGGGTTTAACGTCTTCTTCCACCACATACAAGTGCTATCAAAGACGGGGCAACGAGGAAAAAGCCAGCACAAACATTTGGCCCCAGCCGGGATTCGAACTCACGACTCGAGCACTGTAAGTCCAACGCTTTACCGCTCGGCTATATCGATCACAGCTGACAATGCAGATAATACCCCAGTGCATACTTATGTTGTGTCATGTCTTAAATTTTGCTTTGGTGACGTTAGTGAAGGCGTTAAGTCGCCATCCTGCAAAAAAAACCAGTGGCCGTACCCTCGTACATTAGTTGTGTGCTGCGTGCACGGAAGACACAAACCCTACAAACGGAGAATGGTAGGCCGTATTGGGCCGACTGTACAGAATCTTCACCATCACTGTCTGCACACACACGAATGCAACTGTTTCCCTGACGAAAGCGTTGAAATTAGCGAGATACGTGAGGAAAATCTGATTGAAATTAGTGACGTTTCCGGGCCATCGGTCTTTTCTGAACAGCGTATCACCAACCTGAAATGCACATTTTTGCACAAAAATACTGAAAGTTAACTGCTGATTGCCACTCGTATAACCATCATCTTGAGAAGCGTATGAAGCACACGAATCGGGCTCGCGATCGGCCGAAGTTTGCACACTAAAATCTCGTCGATTTCATAAAACTATGCTCACTTGCCGCCATTTTTCGAGCTTTACTTGCTATCTGTAGGTGTGCCAATCTCTTAGAGTGTAGTAGATGCATAAAATATGCCGCACACGTTTGTACATTGTCAGATACAGGCCTGACTAGCAAGCTGGTGTATTTTTACCTACGTGTCACCACCGTACGGCGTGTCACAAGGCAAGGGTGTTCCCCTGCAGGGAGCGGGGGCCCGCATGGATATAATAATAATAATAATGAATACAGTTTATATAGCGCCTATCTGTTTTCTACGAAACACTCTTTGCGCTCACACACACACACACACACACACACACACACACACACACACACACACACACACACACACACACACACACACACACACACACACACACACTGAGTATCTGTGGTGAACTCAAATGTCGGACAGGCCGTAGATGTCACATTAGGTCAAGTTGATGACTTGGGTGGGAACAGGTGGTTAACTTTTTCACGACCATGAACGAAGCGTTTGTACAGAGCCCTTGCATACCGTTGCCAACCACACACCTAGACCCAGTGTGCTGATGCGTGAGGACGCTGTTACCAAGCACACACAACCCATGTTATCTCCGCTCTCACTGTGGCCGCTATGTCCAATTGTTCCAGTCAAAAATATTTTTTTTCCATAGAAGTGCTTATGGTTATTTTTCAATCATACCAAACACAAGTACGAAACATCTGAGAAAGACCTCGTTCAAACAAAAACAAACAAAAAAATCGAAAAATCGCTAAAATGGCCCGGTTGGTGAAGGTTCTGCACGCACACACAGTACCTGCGTTTTGAAACTATGACAGCACCCCCCCCCCACCCCCCACCCCCTTTTTTTTTAAATGAAAAGGGGGTAGGTGATGCTTTACAACCTTAGTGTTTACAGACGAAGTTTTTGTTAAGGCAGCACTCTCATGCTTGTGATTTCGAATGTGTCCCAATGTATACTTATGTTGTTTTAGAATTATGTCCTTTGATTGTCAAACGTTTACCATAATTATGTTCTTATACACACATAATTATACTCATCAGGTATTTTATTTATTTTTGTATGGTCTACGAGTTGTTGCTTGTATTTTTGATAGTCGTTACTTTTGTCTCATTATCATTGTGCACGGCGCTTTGGGTTTGATTATGGTTGTACAAACACCCTTACTTATGTTGTTTTTGAATTATGTCTTTTGGTGGTTAAACGTTTACCATAATTATTTACTTATATTTATACATACGTGTGTGTGTGTGTGTGTGTGTGTGTGTGTGTGTGTGTGTGTGTGTGTGTGTGTGTGTGTGTGACGGTGACCATTATCAGCGCGCGCACGCACGCACACGCACACACACACACACACACACACACACACACACACACACTGTGACATAACCACCCCTCCGCACGTAAGCCTCCCCCCTCCCGCAACCCACCCACTGCCATCCCCCACCCCCACCCCACCCCACCCCACCCCACCATCTCCCGACACTGAGTGATCAGCGACGCACATCCAAGTTCGCAGTCACAGCAAACACGTAATAAAAAAAAAGCGACACAGTCAGTATATCTCATCAGTTATGCTGTCAAAGATATTGACATCTGTGTGAAAACTGAAGTACAGATGTTACGATATCTTTCTATTTCTGGTAGGTTAGCCCGCCGGGTGTCGTTCTGACAGCTGATAACAATAACTACGCTGTTGTAACTTGCCAGACTGACTGTAATTTTCACGGATGCGTGTTCTCAGAACTGACTTTCAGTCTCTCACACAGTTCAGTGAATTCAGCCGTTTTCAGTTTCACCAGTTTCTCTCACCGTGACACAGAGCTGGGCCGGACGGAATGAAAACCGGTCCATGTTTTCTTGAAAGCCGCGGGCCACTTCCTGGAACATGGATAAACGAAAGTGGCCTCATGAATATTAATCTTCATGCGGAGACAGTGCTCATGACTGAAGCCGGCCAGCCAAGGCCACACTAATTTGCTCCGCCACAGAAACTGACGCGGTGTGTAAGAGGAGTGCGGAGGTCACCAGGCTTGTTTTCAGTTAGGGAGTAACTTCAGACTACGATCACTGAGTTGAACCACATGATCACGGTCCGTCAGTTTCAGAACCACTGACGGGATGCACTCCGGCGCCGCTTCAACGGACATAATGTGTACTGGTTGTACACTGATGTATCTTTTTAGAAGCATGTCAGTCGCGAACAGCCTCAGTGTGAGAAGCCGCTGAAAACAGGCCATCTTTCCTAAAGAATAACCCAGACTGGATTTTGCCGGCGTTTGCGAGACATACTACACGACGACCGGCAGTCTACGGCCCGGTGGCAAAATCCTGCCAAGTTGAACACGCAGGTAGGCTACAGATCAAGTTTCCGCTCAGTCATCGTCGTTGACGTTTGCGCGTAGTCAGAGACAGCATCTCAAGTCGAACTGCTGCAGCCGGCGGTATGTATGTGACATTCTACTGAGACAGTAGCGTGATAGATAACATTATGATATATCTTGTGTACTGACTGGGCGAGGGTGACTAAAAAGTAAACGCTTAGGCCTTCTGCTGAGCTCACGCGGCAGCTTTTGTGTTTATATGATGCGTTGTTTTGTTGCTTCGACAACGTGTCTCCGTGTCCGTTTACCCTCTGTGTGTGTGTGTGTGTGTGTGTGTGTGTGTGTGTGTCACTTGTGTGTACACGCGCACTCAAAGAGTGAAATAGTAAGAGCGCTCTACACAAAGTGTGAAACGTTGTGTGAAACACTGAGGGTCCTGACTTTGGAGCTAAGTACTACTTCCCCAGCTATTGATGACTGCAGTGGACCATGGAGGGGTCAGCAAAATGCCCCATTTCCTTCTCCCCCTCCCCCTCACCCCCCCCCTTTCACGGAGAGAGGGGGGCACACACACACCAGCACACACACACACACACACACACACACACACACACACACGCCTTCTGCCTATCAGTAATAACAATTTAATCGTGATCAGAGATAAACCACACACAAAAAATCATGTATGTTTTCCATTTGTCTTCCTGGCGTCCCGTCTCTTTCCCCGCTCAGTAGCAACAGGTCGTGTTCCACTTTCGTCGACCCACTGAGCTTGGTTGAACATTGTATTGCCGTGTAGCGTGCGAAAAGGCCGCGACGGCTTACATTTCATTTTCGTCCTGAGACGACGCTGACTGGTTTTCCGGAACACGGCTGCCTTGTAGGATATGATTACTCCACGACACGTGTCCTGTTGCGCACGGGCCACTTAATGAGAAGACATCAGTTCCCGCGAAAATGAGTTGCCCACTTAATAACCGCAGCGAGGGTAGACTGACATGCTACTAGTACGCAGTTCAGTGAATTTGAAGTTTTGTCATGAATGATTGTGTATTCAGGAATAGTATTCTCTATCTCTGCGACAAGAAATTTTCTGACAAGGCTGTCTAGGCCCTGTGTGTGTGTGTGTGTGTGTGTGTGTGTGTGTGTGTGTGTGTGTGTGTGCCGGTTGTGGTTGTTGCTGTTGTTGGTGCGGGTTTTTTTTTTCGGTTTTGTCTCGTTTTTTCCCCTACAATTCCTTTCTTTCCTTTCGTTTTGTTTCATTTTTGTTTCGTTTTTTTTTTTGTTTTTTTTTTTTTGGTTTGGTTTCGTTTCGTGTTGTTTCTAGTGATTTTTTGTTTGTTTGTATTTTTGTTTATGTTTTTGTTTGGTATAGTTGGTTGGTTGTTCTGTGTAAATTTGTGCCACAACGCTTGATCGTATCTGGTGGTGAAGTGGCGTTTAATGACAGGGATCTCTTGATCGTATCTGGTGGTGAATTGGCGTTTAATGACAGGGATCTCTTGATCGTATCTGGTGGTGAATTGGCGTTTAATGACAGGGATCTCTTGATCGTATCTGGTGGTGAATTGGCGTTTAATGACAGGGATCTCTTGATCGTATCTGGTGGTGAATTGGCGTTTAATGACAGGGATCTCTTGATCGTATCTGGTGGTGAATTAGCGTTTAATGACAGGGATCTCTTCATCATGTCTGGTGGTGAATTGGCGTTTAATGACAGGGATCTCTTCATCATGTCTGGTGGTGAATTGGCGTTTAATGACAGGGATCTCTTCATCATGTCTGGTGGTGAATTAGCGTTTAATGACAGGGATCTCTTCTTAACTTTCTTACTCTTTTGCAGGACTGTGGGGTCAACGCAGCAAGTTACTCTGTGGGTTCAACTGTCGTGCACCGCTCCCGTCAACCGAGGATACCCATAAACGCTGATCGGAAGCTTTATGTCCTAGTCACGGTTATCACCATGGGGCGTCACAAAGCCAAGGTCAGTAAATAATGACGTAATAGTATCTGTGGTTGAATAATGTGACCTTCCTTTGTTTGCGTTTGTAATTTCGACTGTGTATTGTGTGGTGTATTAGTACTATTACTTTTGATCATGACGGTTTGTAATTTGTATTGTAGTTGTGCTGAGTAGCAGTAACAGTTTTTTTTAACAGTTTGCACATAGATACAAATTCAGATTGTATACAAACTGAACTGATGCACAGTTATTATATAGTTGTTATAAATATTTTGTTTGTGTCATTACGCCCGTTGTTGTTGTTGTTTGTTTGTTTCTGGAGGGGTTTTTTGTCTTTTTTTTTTTTTAGAGGGCAGGGGCGCCTCCACAACGGCCTCAAAATACAGTGTCAATCACGCAGACCCAGGAAAAATGGCGGGAGAAGATTAAAATGTGGTACCCGGACTGGGAGAAACGCATGTATTGCGTGCCTCCTGTCTTCATGAGTCGAGTCATGGGCGAAACCCAGACGGTGGAAGGCCAGTCCGTCTTCGTGGTCGATCCGACCGGTGCCTGCTCCTCCTCGCCTCAAGCCACTACCACCTCCTCCTCGCCTCAAGCTGCTTCCACCTCCTCCTCGCCTCAAGCTGCTATCACTTCCACCTCTCCTCAAGCAACTACCACTTCCACCTCTCCTCAAGCAACTACCACTTCCACCTCTCCTCAAGCAGCTACCACTTCCACCTCTCCTCAAGCAACTACCATTTCCACCTCTCCTCAAGTAACTACCACTTCCACCTCTCCTCAAGCTGCCTCCTCCTCTTCCTCTCCCCCTCAAGCCACCTCCCCCTCCCCTTCTTCCTCAATCGTGGCTCCTCCCCATGAGAGCGACGTCCGTGGAGACTTCGCCCAGCAGCACGTGCTGTGCTGCATGCAGAAACTGGGAGACGAATTGAACGAGACCATGTTCGTCATATCTCAGCTTGAGTTTTCGGACTACCTGAAGAAGCCGGCTTATGCCGCGGCCGCTCGTCTGTTGCCTAAGCCGGAGACGCTGTCCCCGCATCTCAGAAGGGGAGATTTCGACCTGCTGGTCATTCACAGGTCTTTTGGCATCCTCGTCGGAGAGCTGAAAGCGCTCGGTCTGTCCGCCGCGGACGCTCAGAAGTCACAGGCGGAGTCTGACGCAGATCTGGTGAACAGGCTGGAGAGAGCGGTCAAACAGCTGGCCAAATCCGACACCGTTCTGAGGCACCTGACGGCGGACGTGGCTCCAAGCGTGATGATCCGCATGACTGTCATCCTTCCTTACGTGCCCTTGTCTCAGCTGCAGAGAGTACTCGGCGCAAACGCTAAACTAAGCAAGGCAAGCTACTTTTTTTTTTTTTTTTTTGGGGGGGGGGGGGGGGGAGAATCAGTAAGAGGGTCCAAATTGAACCGTTTTGGAAGGTTTGCTCGTTTTTTTTGTGTGTGTTTTTTTTCTTTTGGTTTTTTGTTTTGTTTTGTTTTGTTTTTTTTGTTTGTTTTTTTTTTTTTTTTTGGGGGGGGGGGGTTCCTTCCATCATCATCTTCCCTTTGTTTCAATTTTTATTTATTATTTTGTATTGACACTTTTTTAGAACAAATATTATCAGATGTACAGAATCTGTATAGAATATTTGCTGTGTATTTTCTCTATATGAGCAAGGCAAGCTGATTTTTACACTTCCATTTCACGACTTAAGCAATGATAAGGAGGGAAAGTGGTTAAAAAATGTAACACTTTAAAATGATAAAATAAGATAAGAATAAATGAAATAAAAACATAGGCGTTTTATTCTTAATAATAAGAATAATATAGCGCTGCAACCTATTAATAGTTCTAAGCGCTTAAAGATAAAAAAAACGAGTGAAAAGGAAGAAATATTTACAGAGCCATGTGGTCGGGGCCTAGACGCAACGACACGCACGGACAGAGACCATGATGTAAACAATTAAGTGGTGTTTATAAGGATGAAAACAGATGGGTTTTCAGATTTTTCTTGAAAGTTTCAAGGGAGGGTGATTGGTGGAGAGAATGAGGGAGTGAATTCCAGGCCAAGGGACCAGCGTAGAAGGATGCATTAGATAGTGCCAACGGTTGAAAGGCTACTGCGGTGAATTCTAGGGGTAAGAATGCCAGCTGCAGACCGGACGGAGCGCGTGACGGAGTGTAGAGTTGGATCAGTTCAGACGTTCTTCTTCTTTGTCCAGGACTTGTGCGCTTGTCTGGGAGCTAAAGATGAAACGGAAGCCTGCCAGCTCTCCCTTTGTGCGGAGCAGTTCTCCAGCCGCCAAGACCCTCTGCATGTCGACCAGCAAACCTTGAATCAGCTGAAGACGTGGTGGTCGCTGCGTATGGCGCGCACACAGGACCCGTGCATGTCATCAGACGTGTATCTAGACCTTCTTGCAAGGTGAGGGGGAAAAAGAGGATATGCAGCTGAGCATCCAACATGCACTGTATTTGCTGACGAATTTCATCGTCTGCATGTAAATTTCCCTTTTCTGGAATTGAATATAAGGTAGATAGTTAGGTGTTTGGGAGTTTAACGTCCTTTCCCACCACGTTTGGGTGATATCAAAGACAGGGCAACGATCAGAAAGGCCAGCACAAAATATTTGGCCCCAGCCGGGATTCGAACTCACGACCCGAGCATTGTAAGGCCAACGCTGCCCCGCCTCCCCGGAATTGAATATAAAATGAAACAACAACAACAGCATCGTGTCCCCTTTTTCTTACGACTTTTCATCTCATTTGATTTTATACGGCAATTTCTCTGCCATGCATGTATGTAACATGGCTCAGATGAGCGCGCACATAAGTTTTGATTTGCTGTGCTCTGTTACAATGCTATTATTTTTTGACGGCAATCTGTGAGTGAATAACAAAATTTTTAAACCAACAACAACAAAGCTGCCATGTCCTGTCTTTCTAAAGGAGTTGGTTGTTGTTGTTGTTGTTTTTTTTTTTTTTTTTTTTTGGGGGGGGGGGGTAATTGTGCTATTCCATCAAGTAATCTTGACTGATACCGGCGATGGTATCCAAGTGAGAGAAATGTACGTGCTAAGGTAGTCATCGCTTAACACGAACATACAATTAATACAATTATATATTTGAAAGGGGGCAAAAAAGTGCAAGTTATGTTTGAATTTTATCTTGAAGTTTATGTTTTATTTTTATTTTAATACCTCTGAATACGTTTCTGTTCGTTGTTTTTTTTGTTGTTGTTTTTTTTGTTCTTATTGTTGTTGTTTTATTTGTGAAAGTTTTAAGTCATTATTTGTATACGTTATAATTATGTTATAGTAGTAGTAGTAGCATTTGATCATGTTATTATTTTCATGGCCATTATTTATTTATTCGTTTATTTGTTTGTTTATTCATTGTGTGTTCATCGTTAGGTTTTGCGGTCCAGCGACCTCAGTCACGGTGTTCTGCCCAGAGCCCCCTCGCCTTGAGTTACGTACGGAGGGGGAGGCCGTGTCCGAGGTAGGGAGACGACTCGCCCACATCGTCCTCACCCTCCAGCAAGTCGACCTACTGCACAGAGCCGAGCGGCTGGTGTGTGTCACGGGTCCGCCTGGGACAGGCAAGTCCCTCCTCCTCGTTCTCATGGGCCTGAAGTGGCTGAGGAGAGGGAAGGACGTGCATGTGGTCAGCACCAAGTTCGCCAGCTTCGCAGCCAGCAGGCTGATTGAGGAGCAGCTGAAGAAGACGCTGAGTGAAGCAGAGGTGCCATTACATAATTATAGGAAGGGTGGGGTGGGTGTTTGGGAGTTTAACGTCCTTTTCCACCATATCAAAGGGTGATATCAAAGACGGGACAACGAGGAAAAGGCCAGCACAAGCGTTTGGCCCCAGCCGGGATTCGAACTCACGGCCCGAGCGTTGAAAGTCCAACGCTCTGCCATTCGACCACACCGGCTCCTCCTTTTAAACATAAGGTACACAAACATTAGCTACACCTACACTGTGGACAGTCGACCGAAATGCTTAACAAGGCATTTAAATCCAATACATGCATACATATGCAACTGTGTATGTGCACGGGCGTGTTTACTTGGGTGTATCTTCTTATATCTTTGACTTTAAGGTAAATAGTAATGTGATTGTCTCCTTTTACTTCTTATAGCAATACTGTAACGATTTTACAAACTGCTTGTAAAGAAAAGGGATGTGAAAGCTAGGAAATTGCTTGACTCATTCGTGTAACTATATAGTTTTTGTACTGTGTTATAAAATTAGATTATTAAGAAATAGTGTCTGTCTGGCTGTCTCTCTGTGTACGCAGGGGAGCCGGGGTGGCCGAATGGTAGAGCGTTGGACTTCCAGTGCTCGGGTCATGAGTTCGCATCCCGGCTGGGGCCAAATATTTGTGCTGGCCTTTTAATTGTTGCCCCGTCTTTGATATCACCCGTATCTGGTGGAAAAGGACGTTAAACTCCCAGACACCCACCCACCCACCCCTCTGTGTACGCTGTATTGGTGCACGAGAAGTAACTCCATGTAAGGTAACTCCGTCGTTCGGTTCAGCGACTTCGCATCGATTTTCTCCCATCGCACGAATTCTCAGCAAAGCCGGGTACATCTGCTGGCGTTTTATATGTGTATTTACTTACGTATCAATATATTAGACTTCAAAACTGACACCAGTCGTCCCAAAGCAGCTTTCTCAATATGACAAAGTGAAGTATCCTTATTGTTATCCTTATCCCTTATCTTTAGGTGGAGCCGGGGCAAGTACTGGGCACCGTGCACTTCCATCACTTTGACTTCTGGAACAGGGACGGGGACATCGACAACGCGATCCGTGTGTTGAAGGCTGAGGCCAAGGACAGTGAGCTTTACGTTCTGATGGACGAAGTGTCTGCCAACCAGGACAAGTAAGAGAGAGAGAGAGAGAGTTAGTTAGTTAGTTAGTTAGTTAGTTAGTTAGTTAGTTAGTTAGTTAGTTAGTTAGTTAGGTCTGTACGACGCACAAGCTACAAGGACTATTTCGCGGCTAAGCGAGGTCCTTCTCCGCCAGGTCATTGAAAAAAGAGCTCGCAGTAAAACAGGACGTAAATATTTAATAATTATTAAAAACCTTAAATGAGAAACAAGAGAGAGAGAGAGAGAGAGAGCAAATTAAAAAAAAAATAATGACAACGGGGGACGGTAGTTGTTGATGTTCAATGTTCTATACAAAATCAATTGGGGTGGGGGTGGGAGGGTGGGGGTAATCAGAATGGGATTGTGGAGCTGTTGAGAAAAAGGTCAAGTTTCTTTTTGTTATTTTTCAGCCCCCCCCCCCCCTCCCCCCCGGCCGTTTTTTTTCCCTTGTTCTTGCCCACATGATTTTTTGTATGTTTGTTTTTGTTGTTGTTTTTGGTTGCTGTTTTAGTTTTTGGGGTTTTTGTTGTTGTTTTGTTTTGTTTGCTTTTTTACGGGGGAGGGGGGGGGGAGGCAAAAGATACTCTGCCCTCTCAAAACAGCAACAACATCAGCAACAACAGCAACAACAACAAAAACAGCCCTCCCTCCTCCCCTCACCCCACCAGTTCCTCCGCCTATGGTATACATGTGTTGCTAAAGGTTTAGAGTCATCACACAGAATGAATAGGTGTTCTGGTAGGTTTATACATCTGCCCGCTTTCCTACATCAACCTCTTCCTCCTGCAGTGAGTTTTGTTTTTCAGGAGCACGCATTCAGATTGGTTTTGTTTGCTAGTTCTAATGGTTGATGCGCGTTCTTTAAGAATGAACTTGCCCCTGTCTTCTCACATAAACAGATTCGCACAGATGTATGGGCGCCTGGTCTCGGAGCTTGGCCAAAGCGTGCAGGACCTTCACATCTGGGCCGCAGCCATCCGCAGTGGGAAACTTCCACCAGCTTTTCACGTGGAGTCCGTGACGGTGGCGCTCAGATGCACACCTGCTGTTCTGCAGGAGATCACTTGGGTATGCTGGTGTTTCGGGTGTTTTCTTTGTTTGTTGTTGTTGTTATCTTCTTGGTGTTTTATACAAGACATTCACGTACAGTACACAGACAAATGGCACACGTAGACACTAACAGTTATACTATATTCATACGTTACATATATAGACTATTATGCCACACACATACACACACACACCTAAATTCATTCACTCACATAAATACAGCTTTGCTAGCTAACAAGTATATCAACAAATGGATACACAGCAATGAGATCAGTGTTTGACACCAGTCATGTACAAGGTCCCTTTCTGAAATGAGGAGTGCTTTGTATGGAATCCAGGTCCTACACAACTTTGCATAATGACCAGAAATGCCATGCCTATATCTTTCCAGCATGTACCAATGTTTGACCAGTCTTGTAACGACTATAAAGACTGGCCGGGATTCTTGTAGTCTGCATTTATAAAATTAATAAAGAATTTGGCCACTAGTAGCAACAGATCAATAACAGAATCCGTATCAAAATTTTTGGCAGTGCCAAAAGTAACCAGAGTTCCTTCAATATTGTTAACTGATCAGGTGCTGGACAAGAAGGGCTGGGCAGGAATCCACAAGTACGACAGCATCAGCGTCCGGCATCTGCCTACAGTTGGGCCCGGCGTCAAACACTTGAGCCATGAGGGACCTGGGCACAGTGGAGACTGGCCAACGTACTGCGTGCAGTGTGGAAAGGCGGTGGGGAAACTACTGAAAGAACTGGGAATTGCTGGTAAGTATATACACCCATTAAGTTTCCTCTCTTTTTTTTTTTTTTTGAGTTGTCGTCAAAGCAATCGTTCCTGTACCGAGGACCAGCCCTTTGGAACACACTTCCGCAAAGCATCAGACACACGCTGGGTACATGGTCGTGAAAAAGGTCATCACAAGAAGGACTTAGACCAAACTCACAGAACGTCATTGTCATCAATTTTGTTTTGCAGCTTCAAGCCATGACGCCACAGCCGCAGCAGCTACCAACACTTCCTCGCCGCCCCCTCTCACCTACGGGGATGTGTTCGTCCTCACCAGAAACTCCTACCTGCAGGATGACGTCATCGACGAAACCGGACAGATTACGTCACCTGCGAGCGGTTTCGTGCAAGGCCTGCGTGCTAAAAACATCCCTGTGCAGGTCATCAGCGACTACACAGCTGGCGAAGACTGCCTCATGCCGGACCTCTCCGTGGTGGCTCAGTCGGAGAATGACAAGGTGCTGGTCGGGCGGTACGGGGAACTGTGCGGTCTTGAGCGTAAGGTGGTCGTCTCTTTGGGCGGCAGGTCTGAGAAGTACGACGGCAAGCGCACCGACGAGGAACTGGACGAACACCACAGGGTCTTCGCCATGTCGCGGTGCTCGGCACAGCTTATCGTCGTTGACGTGCCCGCCACTTCTGGAAGCGCTAGCGGGGGGAGGTAAATAGAACAGCAAAGACCAACGGGCGAAGAAGGCTCGCAGGACATTGCTGAACGTAGGAGAGACACTTTCAAGGAATTTTGTACCAAATTACACAATGAATTCTTACCGTCAAACAGCAGACATTTTCGGTGAAGCATGGAATGCACCGGAGGGGCCACTGATACATGATAACTCAAAAAACAAACAAACGTCAAACCCTTTATTAACGTACTGTACTTGTTTGTTTTATACGACATAGTTACTCCCGGTGATTGGCTTTTGCTCTGATATTCAAGGAAAAGCACCTTGTGTAGGGGGTAGGGATGTGGGAGGGTGTTTTCTGTGTTTTATTTTCCGGAGTCGTCTTCATATACAGTGTGTTTGTGTTCATGTAGAGGTCTTAGACAATATACGCTATATATTAACCTCTGCTATGTAACAACAGCTTAACATCATCTCTGATGCTTAAGAACATTATATAGTTTGCATGATTTAGATCTGGAGAAATAAAAGCAAAGCCTTCGAATTTCTGGTACATAATTATGTCTTTTTCATTCGGCGGACGCGTAGCTGTCTAGCATTTGAGGTGTGTGTGTGTGTGTGTGTGTGTGTGTGTGTGTGTGTGTGTGTGTGTGTGTGTGTGTGTGTGAATGAGTGCGTGCGCGCGCTTAGTAGTCAGCATACAGGAGTCCAAGCAACACTGACGCGGTCGTCACAATGGAGACGCCAAACACGACCAGAAAGAAACGGTCAAACAGGGATGCTAACTCTTGCCATGTCAAGTCCGGACGAGTTTCGTCCCTTTTACCATGCTGCGTCTCCTCCGCAAGCGCACCAGATTCTTTTTCAAAGGCCTCCTTCTTACTCAGAGGCAGTACAGAAGTCTCTCCCCACTCACACTGAAGAGACTGACTGTTCGACTCTTTGTGTTCTGACGTTTCATTCTTCGTGATGACGTCAGCATTTACTGCGTTCTTTTTGCCGAGCGAGAAATCCCGCAGTGGGACGAGAATTCTCGTGGCGAAGGCGACGTAAGCTGGATGCATTGGTTTGTCCGGTGGCGTGTGGTAGAGATGCAACACCCACGTGGTTAGCAGTGTCGCCAGAACACCCAGGCACAACACAACTACCAGGTAGACTTCTGCAGAGAAAATAATGAGGAAAGGATTATACAGAGAACTGCGTGCGCGGCGCGCGCACGCGCGCACACACACACACACACACACACACACACACACACACACACACACACACACACACACACAAATCGATCCGTTCGTGATTCTTATCATATCTTTTTCATTCGGGGGACGCGTAGCTGTCTAGCATTTGAGGTTTGTGTGTTTTGTGTGTGTGTGTGTGTGTGTGTGTGTGTGTGTGTGTGTGTGTGTGTGTGTGTGCGCACGGTGTGTGTGCCGTGTGTGTGTGTGTGTGTGTGTGTGTGTGTGTGTGTGTGTGTGTGTGTGTGTAATTATCTCAGCTGCGCATCCTGCCACAGGGAGTCCACTGAAAACTGTGTGGTTGTGTTTACCCCTAGAACCACAGACAGAGTTCTCTCCCTTCTGCAGTGGACAGTACAGAAACACGGCGGGACCTTTTCATCGGGCCTGATCAGTGTCGCTGACCTCTCTTCCTTCTGCCCGCTACTCATCGTACTGCACCTGACACGTGTTTACCCCCCCCCCCCCCCCCCCCCCCACCCGTGGAGTTGCTTTACTTACGCAACACGCTGACGTCAGACGACACAGGAGGCAGGTTGTCAGTAACCCAGGTCAGAAACACCACGTAGGACAGGAGGACGGTGAGGGAGAAACCCATCTTCTCCCCAGACTCTATCGGCAGCGCGAACACCGCGTTCATCAGGATTGACGTCAGCACGATCGGCATCACCTGCCCAGTGCAGTAACATCAGTATAACTGTGGGATTGGAGCCTCTCCGCAGGTATGTAACTGAACGCATTATACAGCATTTGGTATTAATTTAGTGTCAGCATAAAAATTTCCGCTGTATAAAACCTTTTCAATAAGAGGTGCCCTTATTTTCTTCCAAAAGTAAATGATCATGATCATCATTATCGTTGTTGTCATAATCATTATTATCGGCATCGTCATAATCGTCATTATCGTTGCTGTTGTCATAATATTCATCATCGTTATCATCACCATCGTCGTCATCATCCGCAAAAAAAAAAAAAAAACAACAAACACATAGCTGTTGTTGTCATCGATCCGCGATGACCGTCAGTCGCATGCAGCTTCACGTACCAGGTTCATCCCGTAGAATTCCCACTTGCGGCGGAAAGTGAAGTAGAAATGCAACTTCCGGAAGTTGTCTCCACCAGCATCGGCAGCCGGAATGTCCTCGTGATCCATGCGTGTGGCTATCAGGTCGAACTCTCCGCTTGGCGTGAACAAGGTCGTCGTGTCGATTTCCCTGATGAACGATCACGTGATAAAGAATATTTTGAACGGCGGAAACAGTATGGTGTTGGTAATGGTAGTTAATACTCCTTTATATCTCAAGAGCGAGTATTTCGAGGGTACAGGCTCATTCACGAAGGAAACTGTTCCAAAACGGTGAGCCGGGGTGGCTGAATGGTAGCGCGTTGGACTCTCAATCCTCGGGTCATGAGTTCATATCCCGGCTGGGGTCAAATAATTGTGCTGGCTTTTTCGTCGTTCCCCCGTCTTTGATATCACCTGTATGTGGTGGAAAAGGGTGTTAAACACCCCAAAGCCCACTCAAAACCCAAACCTGTTCCAAAACATAAGTTGGCTCACTAAAGATGGAAATATAGCTTAAGTTTACTTGGCTTCGGTGATTTTACAATACGTGGTGGAAAAGGACGTTAAACTCTCAAACACCCTCCCCCCCCCCAACCCCCAAAAACCAAAAATATTTGTTGACAAGGAAAGCGGACAGTTCTGAACAACTTTGTGGTCAACGTGGTGTTTCACAGTGTGCACAGAAGCGGTGAGTTCTGCCGCATTCGCAGAACAGTACAGGTTTTCTGCCTGTTTCAGAGTTTATTGCCTGCATGAGCTGTCTCCCTTGTCGCGACAAGCACGCATTTTTCGTGGCAGAGCACAAAGTTGCCACGAAAAATGCATGCATGCTGCTGTTCTGTGTATGCACGGGGGACAACTCATGCAGGCAGTAATCTCTGAAACAGGCTGAAAATGTACTGTGCTGGTGGATGCGACAGAACTCACCGCTTCTGTGCACACTGTGGAATACCACGTTGACCACAAAATGCGTGCTAGCCTCGGTTCTGGGTACGCAAGAGAGATAACTCGGGTATCATTTGTCTCGGCTCAGGTCTTGGTGAGCCGATTTGGGGCCAGTGCAGAGGCCAAACGCAGTGACAGCCGATGGTACAGAGTTGTCTCGTACCTTTCGCTCATTGCCATTTCAGACAGCCGATACGTCCAGCCGAGGACGACAAGGAAGCACTCTTGTGTGTCGAAGGGATATTTGGCTATTTTCATCCGGCACGAAAACGTCACCTCCGTTGGCGGTATCCACGAGACCTGCCCTTGGTAGTTTAAGCGGATGGGAGTGTTGTCCCTTTCCTCGCCGCCGAGAACGCCCACATCTTGCACACTGTTTTGAAAGAACAGAATAGAATATACTGCCCATCTCAATCTGCAGTCTTAACAAAAAGCCGCAAACATCGTCTTTTTAAAAGAAACACACACACACACACACACACACACACACACACACACACACACACACACACACACACACACACACACACACTGCGACTGTGCACAATGCAGGCAACTCTGTCACAACTGCAGAGTTCTCAGCGCTTCGGAGACCCTTATAAAAGTAGAGCGTGAGTTTGCGGTGACTTCACTGTGCTTTTGGTCAGTGAGCGAGACACATCGCTACAGCGTCTGGCGGGTGTTGAGAAGACTTGCTATGGCGACCTTTCTCATCAGTGTCAAAACGCAAACTGAGCTATGAAATCAGGCTACCCATGGCTGTTATAGGGGGTTTCTTTGTTTGTTTTTACAGTTGTTCTGTTTGTTTGTTGCTAGTTTATGTGTCGTGTTGTTTTGTTGTTTTTTTTTGGGGGGGGGGGGGGTCGGGTTTGTTGGTTTTGTTAGGAGTTTGGTTTGGTTTGGTTTGGTTTGTGGCATTGGTTTCTGTTTCTGTTTCATTTTATTTGCTTGTTCTTTTGATGAGTGAAACACGGGGGTGCTGACAGGACAAGACTATACAGCATTCGCCATTGCAGCCTGACTTACGAATTCTCGATGACGATAGGCGGTGACCAGACATCTTCAACAGGCGTCACTATGGTTCGCAGGCCTCCGTATTGAGATACATTCCACTTCAAGCGGTCGTCTTGCCAAACCTAAAACGCAGAGCATGGCGTCTCAGCGCAAAATGAGGAAACACAGGGGAGGGTAAATTACAAGTGATGAAGGCTGTGTGTCGTACATTGAATTATAATCATATTTTTCTCAGTGTCCATCGGTTTAAAAAACAAAAAACAATCGGCATAGTTAAAATCCGCAAAGAGGCCCCCGTAGTGTAGTGGTTAGCACTTCGGACCATGGACCGGGAGACCCGGATTCGAGTCCCAGCCGAGGCAAGCGGGATTTTTCCTACCTAGGTCGGCTCCTACCCAGAGCGGGTGTGCTATGGGCCCAATGGGGAGGCTGTTGCTACACAGCCGAGATTCACCCACTTCACGGGTGGGACTTTGAGGGGTGCTTCCCTTGGTGTGACACGTCTTATAATGTGGATGATTACACGGCCGGCACCGCAGGTCGTTGATGCCGGGATATTTATGACAGGAAGCGTGAAATGCGACCCTGTCCCACAGTCCCAAACCGCACAAACCTCCTTAGCATCATCTTACCATCATCCTCATCGCCATCATCATGCATAGTAAAAATTGCCCCAGCTTCCGAGCCCTCCGTGGATTCCACCCATTACTTGGGGGGAACACCACTGCAACTGGCAAAAAGAGTTGGGGCAGCAATTTTGTTTTTAAATCCGCAAAGAGGTGATTGTTTCAAGTCTTCGAATATGTGCAGTTATCACAGTGTGGCAGTTTCCAGCGTCTCTAGAAACTGAATGGAACCCGTGGTGAGTTTCAGTTCGTATCAGTGTGCTGCTGGACACTGAGTGAACAACGTCGATGCATCAAGTGAAACGTGAGAAGGGAAGCAAAGCGGCGACGACATTTTTCTCGTCCAGCTGCATTAAATTATGTAGTAACTGCATAAAAGTCTGATGCATTTTGTGTTAAATTAAGACAGAATGCGCCCTTTGTGGAAACTATTGTACGTACCGCCCCAAGCACTATATTCAGGGACATCGACTGTTTAGCTATATCCTGAAAGTAGAAAGAAAATCAAAAACAAATATGAATGTATGTTTGGCACGCACGCAGGCACACACGCACACACGCACGCACGCTCGCGCGCGCACACACACACACACACACACACACACACACACACACACACACACACACACACACACACACACACACGCACGCACACACCACGTACCAGTTCATGGAGCGAGGAGAGAGTGACAGAGACAGAAATGTTGGTTGTACTAGCAGGCCGCACTTTAGGGTTGTACGAGGCGAAAAGCGTTTGTCGGAGTTCCTGCTCGTCCGCAACAAAATCGCACGCACCTGCGGTAAGAAGAAAGTAGTAGTGGTAATAGTAGTAGTAATAGTAGTATAGTGGCAGCAGTTGTAGCAGTAGTACTTGTAGTCTAGTAGTAGTGGTGTGGTAGTAGTAGTAGTATAGTGGCAGCAGTTGTAGTAGTAGTAGGATAGTAGTAGTGGTATACCAGTAGTAGTGGTAGTAGTAGTAGTATAGTCGCAGTTGTAGTAGTATAGTGGCAGCAGTTGTAGTAGCAATAGTGGCAGTAGTACTAGTAGTAGTAGTATAGTGGCAGTAGTAGTAGTAGTATAGTGGCAGTAGTAGTAGTAGTATAGTCGCAGTTGTAGTAGTATAGTGGCAGCAGTTGTAGTAGCAATAGTGGCAGTAGTAGTAGTAGTATAGTGGCAGTAGTAGTAGTAGTATAGAGGAAAGTAGTAGTAGTATAGTGGCAGTAGTAGTAGTAGTATAGTGGCAGTAGTAGTAGTAGTATAGTGGCAGTAGTAGTATAGAGGAAAGTAGTAGTAGTATAGTGGCAGTAGTAGTAGTAGTATAGTGGCAGTAGTAGTAGTAGTATAGTGGCAGTAGTAGTAGTATAGTGGCAGCAGTTGTAGTAGCAATAGTGGCAGTAGTACTAGTAGTAGTAGTATAGTGGCAGTAGTAGTAGTAGTATAGAGGAAAGTAGTAGTAGTATAGTGGCAGTAGTAGTAGTAGTATAGTGGCAGTAGTAGTAGTAGTATAGTGGCAGCAGTTGTAGTAGCAATAGTGGCAGTAGTACTAGTAGTAGTAGTATAGTGGCAGTAGTAGTAGTAGTATAGAGGAAAGTAGTAGTAGTATAGTGGCAGTAGTAGTAGTAGTATAGTGGCAGTAGTAGTAGTATAGTGGCAGCAGTTGTAGTAGCAATAGTGGCAGTAGTACTAGTAGTAGTAGTATAGTGGCAGTAGTAGTAGTAGTATAGAGGAAAGTAGTAGTAGTATAGTGGCAGTAGTAGTAGTAGTATAGTGGCAGTAGTAGTAGTATAGTGGCAGCAGTTGTAGTAGCAATAGTGGCAGTAGTACTAGTAGTAGTAGTATAGTGGCAGTAGTAGTAGTAGTATAGAGGAAAGTAGTAGTAGTATAGTGGCAGTAGTAGTAGTAGTATAGTGGCAGTAGCAGTAGTAGTATAGAGGAAAGCAGTAGTAGTATAGTGGCAGTAGTAGTAGTAGTATAGTGGCAGTAGTAGTAGTATAGTGGCAGCAGTTGTAGTAGCAATAGTGGCAGTAGTACTAGTAGTAGTAGTATAGTGGCAGTAGTAGTAGTAGTATAGAGGAAAGTAGTAGTAGTATAGTGGCAGTAGTAGTAGTAGTATAGAGGAAAGTAGTAGTAGTAGTATAGTGGCAGTAGTAGTAGTAGTATAGAGGAAAGTAGTAGTAGTATAGTGGCAGTAGTAGTAGTATAGTGGCAGTAGTAGTAGTAGTATAGTGGCAGTAGCAGTAGTAGTATAGAGGAAAGCAGTAGTAGTATAGTGGCAGTAGTAGTAGTAGTATAGTGGCAGTAGTAGTAGTATAGTGGCAGCAGTTGTAGTAGCAATAGTGGCAGTAGTACTGGTGGTAGTAGTATAGTGGCAGTAGCAGTAGTAGTATAGAGGAAAGCAGTAGTAGTATAGTGGCAGTAGTAGTAGTAGTATAGTGGCAGTAGTAGTAGTATAGTGGCAGCAGTTGTAGTAGCAATAGTGGCAGTAGTACTAGTAGTAGTAGTATAGTGGCAGTAGTAGTAGTAGTATAGATGAAAGTAGTAGTAGTATAGTGGCAGTAGTAGTAGTAGTATAGAGGAAAGTAGTAGTAGTATAGTGGCAGTAGTA